>JALXJV020000014.1:19437150-19744270 GCA_024633595.2 Lepomis macrochirus | reverse complement strand
ACAAACTCGTATTGTTGTGAATCTTAAGTGTAAACTCACCTTAGAATTTCCATCCAACAAACGCCCCCCAAAAGCAGCACAGCGCCGCCCTTTCTGCTTCCAGCACCTCACATCGTCCTCGGAACGCCCCTTGGGGGGTGGTACCGCCCCCGTTGAGAAAAACTGCTCTGAGCATATGAATGCAAGCGGGATTTATTTGCGGTCTCTGGACGAAGAAGCTCTGACTGCAGCTGCGAGGGACTGCTGCGTGAGGACTGGGCCACCTGTGAGTGCTTTGAGACGAAGTGGGCCACGGCAGCACTAGCTGCTCATTGAGGAAAGTATAATGATAAGTGCTTTGCCGTCCGAGTTCACCAGAAACAAAGTCTCTAGATTTTAGCTAGTCGCTTTTTTGAAAATAGCCGTCAGAGGGGTATGAAAAGTCGCTAAATTGGCAACACATAGGCCTACATTAAGTCCAACTCGTGACATGACCATCCGAGGAGCACGCAAATGCAACATTATTCTACGACTCCCAGCATACGTGACCAAGGTACGTTTATTTTTTGTTTTGGTACAATTGAAACAGGCAGAAAGGAGGCAGTTTTTTGAATTTTGGGCCAAAAAAAAATCCCTTTGCTCGGGACAAGACGCCCCGAACCTGCCTTAGGTAGCCGGTCTCTGTACCAGCTGTATGTGTTTTAGTACTTCTCGGTTTACTCTCTTTTACTAATACATTCTTCAAAGACAACGGTTGGTTGTTACTCACTTATTTGCTTAATCCCTCACCAGCAATATACAATTTCCACGACAAGTGCATTTCTCAAAACAGATCGTACAAAGAGCAATACACAGCTGTTTAACTGCTCAAAATCCTTCGTCTATCTCTCAAAAGTACATATCTATGTAAGTGAACGTCAGAATGACAAGTCCTTGTGTCATTGTTTATGAATATATATATCTAATGCTGCGTTCCCGGCAACTCGGAACTGGGAAATTTCCGACCTCCAACTAGGAAAAGTACCCCGGAACGCCACTTGAAGTCGGATTTCCTACTTGTGAACTCGGAGAAAAAATTTGTACCCCGACTTCACGAGTAGCAGCTGAATGACGTCAGAAAACAATGTCAGCGCCCATGGAAGCACACTTTGTAGATGGTAAACCATAAACTAAACGGCAACAAAACGTATATTTGCATGTATTTGAATTAAAATAATAAATACGATCATGCAGTAAAACTTGTTCTGCATGTATATTGATGTAGAAATATGTTTTACACATACGGTAGCTGGCTACAGTAAAGAATCTCATAAAGTCATCTTTTCTGCATAAAAGTTATTGTTAAAAATGCCAAAACATTAGGAAGTGTAACGGACAACATAGACTTACTTCAGGGCTACCAACTTGGGGTAGCACAATGGATAAAACTATGCCTTTGGTGTGAGACCAGGTTCAATCCCCTGTGACCATCACCATTGTGTCCTGAGCAAGACTTAACCCTTGCTGACATCGACATGTCCAGTAATGCTTTGGATGCGCAGCAATGAATAAACTAAATGTACATAACTAGTACATGCTTTTATTTCAGTTGTGCAGTTAAACTGCCATCCTAATTAGCACTGCTGAGGGTGCAACTGTGTGTTCACTTTGTCATGGTCACCCATGATTTTCGTTCACTTTCGGCGTCACGCACCACCATGCACCTGGAACGCTTTGATGTCGGAAGTTTCAACTGGGAAATATCCCAGTTACGACCAGTCTCGAACGCGCCATAAGCTCTTAGCCTGTGACAAAAAGGAGGTGAGACACAACAGGTTTACATGCCAAAGATATAATTGATTATACAAGTAAAAGATAGATCAAATAATCATCAGAAATATGTGGTGTGGCAAAGTATGACTATCAGTTGTGTCAGCAGTGTGTGTGTGTGTGTGTGTGTTGTCAGCATGAAAGACACAGGACATAAGACACTGGCCTAGGAGGAGAACTGGGCCAGGAGAACCCCATAGAACTGTTAGCAATTCAGTTTAACAATTCAGCTTAAGAAGGGTCGAACTAGTCCATAATCTATCAATACATTACCCATCTGCCATACTTTCCAATTCAAGCTGCATCCACCTCCACGTACCCCATCACACCAACTCTGCAACCTCAAACAGAGAGTAGAGGAATAGGAAAAAAACACATGGCATTAAAATGGCACATGTTTTAATTGTATGGTTGAAGAAACAGAGCCTGTCTCTGCTTTTAACACAGATCGCTCAATTTTCCAATATCCATTGGCATGACAGTATCGGCAGGTGTCAGTTTTAAATGATGCACTATGTAGAGCTGTCACAATAACTACTTTTTGTTGTGCGATATATTGCACCAAAATGAATTGCGATAAACGATATTATTGTAATTTTCAGACCATTTTATGCCACTGATTACCTAATGACAATATAAAAGCATAATAATGCAAGTACACTGTTTCAAAGAACAAAGAACATTTATTCTTATTCTATTCAATATTTAGACATTGTGAAATGTGAAAAAATATATCCCAAATAAATAAAACAAGTAAATAAATACACATTTGTTAACAAAAAAGTGCAAGGTATCGAGAACTAGATCAAAACAAAGTAATATGTCAATTTAAACTTTTAAAGTTTCTCACACAAAGGCACAGATGCATCAACAGGACATTTCTGCTGCCAGATTAGTTTTTTAATTGTTAGGCAGATTCCGAGAAAGGAACACCAACATGTTTACCTTGTGGGGCTTAAGGCAGGATCTTACTGGGGTAACAATGTTACCAGCTGTGCTAAACAGTCTTTCTGAGCTGGTGCTTGTTGCACAAATGCACATGTATTTTTGTGCTAACTTGGCTACTAGGGGAAATCTTCTGTGGTTATCACGCCACCACATTAAGGGATCAGATGATGCATCAACTGGTTCTTCCTGGAGGAACCTGGTTAGCTCCACATCAGCCTGCGCTCTTTTTGGAGCCGGTGCCTGAGTCTGGTGACTTGCAAGTAGGTTTCTTCTGTGCTGGAGAAGGTCACACAGCCTCTTCTTCTTGCTTGCTGGAGGTCCAGATTCAGATCCTTCATTTCCCCCTGCAGCTTCAACGCAGTTCTCACCACTGGCACATTCTCCTTTTCCTTCTTCCTCGTTCATGTCAAGTAGTTCTTGCAATAGCTTTTCTTTTACATCATCCAAGACCTCCGCATCCTCCATGGTTCCACGATACCTTGGATCCAAGATTGTGGCCTTGGTCAGAAGGTTTTGGATTTCAGGTGGGCTGTATTTCTCTTTCAACACCCTGCACATGTTTGCCTTTATGTTTGCTGTCAGTGCAGTGTCATTGGGGTCTGGGGATAAAAGTTCACCTTTAAGAGGTTCCAACACAGGCTTTACTGAGGACACAGTGACATATTTTTCCCCTGAGAGGACATCCGTGAAATCAGCCACTGGCTTCATTGCTGCATTAATTGATTCCAACACAGAAACATCCTGCCAGGTTGGGTTCAGGTGGCCATGTTTTCGATCTTCAACCAGGACACATCTTATGGCTGGGAGTTGCTCTAGCACCCTCTCGATCATTTTGTGCTTGGTACCCCATCGTGTGGCGACATCCTGTGGAAAATATAACATTTTATTTTTATTTTTTATCTAACATTATTTAACAAATGCTACTTTTACTACACTGTAAAAAAATTGTAATCACATTTTTTTTCTTTTGTCAAATCAACTTTAATACAATACAAATACATACAAACAGGCCCAAAAAGTAAGTAATAAATAATAAAAACCCTTTAAATTAAGTTTATATAAACCCTAAATATTTTGTGTTGTATAACAAGTTACTGGTATCATCACTTACCAGTACTAGATTGTGTTGGGGGACATTGGTTTCAGTCTGTGCCTTCCTCAGGTCTGTCTTCTTTAGCCAGCTCAAGTTGAAGGTGTTGACAAGATTCCTACAAAGTCCCATGGCATGTGCTGTGCGATCCTTGTCACTGTCCAGTCCATGGGAAACAGCCAAATGGAGGTTGTGTCCAAAACAATTGAGCCATGGCCAGCCAAGATTACGTATTGCAGCCACAATGTTAGCACCATTATCTGTAGTTAAACAGGCCATTTTGCGCTCATCCAATTCCCAGTCTGCTAAAGCAAACTGAAGGGCTTCAGCAAGCACATCCGCAGTGTCTAACATGGGAAAGTACTCCTGCTCACACTACAAAACCCAGCTACGGTCCAACAAAGCAAATTCAGCCAGCAAAGCTAAGCCACTGACAAAAGGACCATGCACCTTTCTCCTAGAGAGCATTAACTGGCCTAACCAAACCTGAAGTTTACCTCACCTCACAGACTGGCAAACAAATGCCAAAATAGCTAGATGCTACACAAAAGCAAACACTGGCACTGGGGAAGTAAACCATCCTGGTTAGTGTCTGTGACTTGGCACTGATCATTTTCATCAGTGCATGTGCAATTTGTTCAATAATGAGAAACTCGTTTTTATGATGTGCACAAATGACAAGATGATGTGGAGGTTGAACAAGTTGGCTAGTTTTGAGAATTTCGATTCTGATCTAAGAAATGTACAAAATGAATGAGAAAAACTGTAAGAGATTAATAGTTTGAAAGAGGTGACGATTCAACTGTATAATCATTTTGGAAAATGTAGTTTGTGCTGCTGTTAAACCTTTATGAATTAAACAAAGGTGTTTCTGTTGTTTAGTCTAGCTGCACAGATTAAGGCATGTTTTAGTAAGTATTATGGACAGTAAAATGTTCTCTATTATAACTATTATAAAGATCAATGGCACAGAACCAACAGCAAGCACACCACCTCCATTACCTGTGATTTACGAAGTGTAGGTAGGATGAATCTTTAAAGACTGCAGAATGAACTCCGAGGAGCTGTTTTCTTAAGTGGCTCCATGTGATCACACCTAATGAAGGTGCAGTGCGACACCTGTTGTTCATTTTTTGTAAATCCTTTCTGTGTGCTTGCTTTGTTTAATTTGTAAAGGTTTAACAGCACCACAAACATGCTCCAAAATGATCATGCAGTTGAATCGCCGCCTCTTTCAAACTGTTAATCTCTTAATCATGAAGGGAGATTTATTGCATTATTTACTTAGTTTTCGCTAGGTTTCGCTAATAAACTGTCAACTGAGTGTATATTTTTTGAAGTCTATGATTTTTGATAAAAAGAGGGAGAACCACAGCAGTAATAAAAATTGATGAGTAGCCTGAAGCACAAACATAACTGATAGAGCACATTATCCAATCAGAAGCAAGGGGTTGTGTCCCACCCTCCAATGAAAGGAAATATTGAGTTTTCAGTCAGTAACAGTGGAAAACAAGACATTGTGCTGAATTTTTTTCTTAGTTTTGTCAAAAAATCAACCAAATAAAACAAAATATCAAGCTGATTTCTGCCTTTGTTAATTGTACCCAAAAAAAAAAAACGGTTAAAACGTATCTTGGTCGCCACGGACTCTTTACATTTTCCATTGGACACATTAAATATCAAAATCAAAATCAAGTGTTTTTTTTTACTTAAATCAAAAGTAGCCAACGAAAAACAAGCACTGAAGCTATTTGTATATGACTTGGATTCATAAATTAATTTGCTAAAGAAAAACAATTTGTTTTTTAATTTGCCAATTTTGGATTCCGTATTGAATATCAAAAGAATTAATGGTACACAGATTTACGGTGATTACTGACTAATTTGTTTAGGGTGTTTATCATATTCAAATTTAGACATGTCACAGATGGAGCTGCCACCTCGTCCAACATTGTTTGACTTCCATGGAGTCTCCATGATCAAACATGTCACTGAGAACTGGGACAGCGTACAGAACTTCAAAGCCAGACCAGATGATATTCTTATAGCTACTTACCCTAAAGCAGGTGGGGGTGTGTGAGTAAGAATATTGAGCTTGGCATAGTTATACTTGTGTTATGTTGATGAATGGCCTGGATTGATATGGTCCCTGTGTTCAGGCACAATGTATTCATGTGTTTTAATCTCAGGAACTACATGGGTCTCTTACATCCTGGATCTTCTGTTTTTTGGCCAGACCTCTCCAGAGCGCCAGGCGTCCCTTCCTATTTATGAAAGAGTGCCGTTTCTGGAGCTCAGCATACCTTTCCGACACTCAGGTTGAATCATGGGCCTGATTACATTTCTTTACACTGTAAACAAATGAAAACCAACAGTGCATGTTGCGTCCTAATGTCTTTATCATGGTGATTGTGTGCTTATTACCACACTCTCTTCAGCTGGTAAATGCAATGACCAGCTAGTTTCTGAACTTTGTTTGTCTGCTGTGTGGTGCTAAGCAGGTAGTACAGTAGGTTTTAGGTTTTTCACTGAAAACAGCTGTTTTCTGGAGTCACAAATGCTATGGGCCTCTGTAATGTCAAGGAGAGCAACTCTCAGTCAACTCTAGGTCCATCACTATAAGACACGTTAAAATTTGACTCATTGTTATTATAAAAAGACTGCTTTTTTGTGTGTAAAATGTATCTGAAGCAATTTACTGTACAACATTTTTTCGGCTGTTTATGAATCAAAAGTCTTTCTGTCTCACTGATGCTCCTCTTCACAAAGGTAAAGACTTAGCAGACCAGCTTCCCACCACTCCTCGTCTCATTAAAACTCATCTACCAGTCCAGTTTGTGCCCAAGTCCTTCTGGGAGCAGCACAGCAGGGTAAAGCCATGCACATACTGTATTTAGTTTGTGAAATATGTGAGTTATGAATTATAATTATAAATAATAATTATAAATTATAATTTAGTGTTTTCTCTTTGCATAGATAGTCTATGTGGCTCGTAATGCAAAGGACAGTGCAGTGTCCTATTTCCACTTTTGCCGCATGAACAGTATCCAGCCAGAACCAGGTGACTGGAGCACGTTTCTGCAGGATTTCATGGAGGGAAAGGGTAAGTTCAAAGTAGTTTTAATGTAAAAAAAGGTACAATGTCGTATCATCTCCCAAATGTCACCTTATATAGTATTCTGTAACGTCAGTGATGTTTGGGTCGTGGTATGACCATGTGAACGGCTGGTGGGAGAAGAAACCGATGTATTCAAACCTTCACTACATGTTCTATGAAGACCTGATTGAGGTAAGCTAAGGAGTGTTTGTGTTTTGGGTTCAGGTAGAAGGGGCTGGTTTGCTGTGTATATAAGAGTTGGCTGACTGGAGAAAGTGAGGGGCAAGAGTAAAGAATCGGTGGCAGGAAAAAGCAGGAAACTCTTGACATCTTGTGGAGAGGCTGTGAATGGTGGGATGAACAGTTGCTTAGAGAGGCCGGGGGCAGAATGAGCAATACAATTGAATCCAACTGAAGCAGCTGTTGAGACAGCGGCAGAGGCATTTTAGGTTTTGTACAAATTAAACAAGATGATATAACTGGTATTTTTAATTTATCTGTCACAAGGCTGACGCTGAGATTCTTACATTTTCTGCAGGACTGTGGACGAGAGATAGACCGTCTATGTTCCTTCCTTGGTTTGTCTCCTTCAGCTGAGGAGAAGGAAACAGTCATAAATGAAGTGACGCTTTGACAACATGAAAGCAAACAAATTGACAAACTATTCCGCTGTCCCAGTTATGAATCAAAAGGTGTCTCCTTTCATGAGAAAAGGTACACTAAAAAATGTCCTCCAGCAAAGAAACTATGTTTCGCTGCCTGATTTTAAATCGCCTGAATAATTGTCTCTGCTTCTCCAGGGAAAGTTGGTGACTGGAAGAACCATTTCACTGTGGCCCAGAATGAAAAGTTTGAGGAGGACTACAAGCAGAAGATGAAGAATCCTACACTGAAGTTTCGTACTGAAGTTGAAAGGCTTAATGAAGAGTCCTGAACTGTGATTCATTTGATGATAATGTTGATGTTATGAGTCAGATATTGTCAATGATAGTGTTTAATTAGTGACAAAATTCTCTTCGTTGTGATGTCAACTGACAACTTTCATATGTTTATCCATTGTTGAATCTTGTGAATAACAGCTGTAATTAGTCACTGTATGTTTAAACATTGTAAAAGAATATTCAGCCACACGTTTTCATAAATGATCATGTAATACATAAAAATGATTGTCTGAATTTTGTAATCATGTTGGGAATGAAAGCCTGTCTTGGCTCGTTTCACTGCAGCAATGGGTCCTATTGAATAACTTTACCACCGCCCTTTCTAGTCTCCTGGATTCAGTTGGATCTCTTACTGTCGAAACAAGAGAGAGACTACCTCTCCTGTGTGATGCAAATACATTTTTTTCTGCGACTACAGAAAGAATTTGATTTTTACTTCGAAAGTACTTTCATCATGTTATTGAAACTCAACTCCATATCATCAAAGTGGCAGAAAGTTGAATTTTCTTGATGATCATATTATGATGATCATATAATTCACATGTCACAAACATGCAAAAATATTTTTTTCATTTGCCTTCAGTGTTCCATGATTATGAATTTCTGATTCTTACTTATAAATATTTAGCACTGAATTATATGTTATAGTGTTGTGTCATAGAAGGTGTGTGTCTGGGAGTATGCAATTACGTTGTTAATGTATTTGTGCATTTATCCGCATTGTAGGCTATCTGAAAGGTTTATTTTCCTTTTATATGTATCTTCGCCTACTGAGGCACAACACGGTAGGACTCACTGACATGTAATCTGTTAAATATCTTTGGATATGTTGTATAACCTGATATGGCGTGAATTGTGCTGTGTCTACATAAATGATGCTTGGTGCTCAAACACAGCTAAAGTGGACAATGTTTATCAGATGTGAAATTTAGAGATCTCGTCCATATTACCTGCCCAGAGAATTGTCCAGTGTTTTTGTTGTTGCTGTTTGCATTCCTCCAGATGCAGTTTTTAAAAAATGCACTACAGGGACGGTATGAGGTCAACGGCAGTCATATGACATTATTGTTGCTGCTGATTTAATCCAAACAGTCCACGTCCTCACCAGAGGAACAAATACACTGGACCACGTCTACACAAACTCATAGAACATGTAGTGAAGGTTTGAATATGTCTGTTTCTTTTCCCACCAGCCGCTCACATGGTCATACCACGACCCAAACACCACTGTAGTCACAGAATAACATATGAAGGAACATTTTGCAGTTGAGATGACATCATGCCTCCTTTTACATTAAAACTACTTTGATCTTACTCTTTCCCTCCATGAAATCCTGCAGAAACGTGCTCCAGTCACCTGGTTCTGGCTGGCCAAGGTTCATACGGTTAAAGTGGAAGTAGGACACTGCACTGTCCTTTGCATTACGAGCCACATAGACTATCTACGCAAAGAGAAAACTCTGGGGTTCATAACTCACAAATTTCACAGACTAAATACAGTATGTTCATGGCTTTACCCTGTTGTTCTGCTCCCAGAAGGACTTGGGCCAAACTGGACTGGTAGATGAGTTTTTATGAGACGAGGAGTGGTGGGAAGCTGGTTTGCCAAATCTTTACCTTTGTGAAGAGATGCATTAGTGAGACGGAAAGACTTAACATACCAGAGAGTAGCCTGAACAGTTGTACAGTACGTTCTGAGACATTTTACTTTGCACTTGTTGACTCACTGCTAAACTTGTTTTTTTTATAATAAACCAAATGTTAATGTGTAGACAATATGAAAGGAGTCTTATGTCCTGGTGAACCTTGTGAGAGTTGCTCACCTTGAGATTATAGAGGGATATCAATGGTCTGCGTCATTTGCTATTCTCGACTTGAACATCACATCAAAATACGAAAAACAAGCAGTTATTTTTTGTGTTACAATCTGGTGTTGATGTTGCATTCACGTGCTCCTCGGATGGTCCCATGGAGTTGGGAAGTCATTCTTCTGACAACGGTGTGTTCATGAGCTTTATGTGGAAACAATGTTGAGGTTTTTGTAAACCGTCTGGGAGTGGATGATGGATTGGTATGTAGGCTATGTGATGTTGCTCCCAAAGTAGACTGAAACAGTTTGAAGTTTAGCGAATAACCTATGTCCCATTTTTGTTGCGCCACCGTTACATTCCCTAGCCTAACCAACTTTTCTCAAATAATGCTTTGCCAGACTTTCTCGGTATTAATGCTAACAAGTAGCCTAACTAATCTAGCTCACTCTACAAAAGTAGCAAGTAACGATTGCAAATGGAAATTGGACTTCTCACAGACCCCAGTCATTTCAGATGGGTTGAGAAACCTCCCACCCAGGGCTGTGTGCTCAGCCCTCTCCTGTTCACACTGCACACCCACAACTGCATCCCCTGGCATGGGGAGAACTGCGGACGATACCACCATCATTGGCCGGATTTCAAATGATGAGACTTCATATCAGGAGGAAACTGATAAACTTGCTGAGTTGTGCACAGAGAACAACTTACTGCTCAATGTCGGAAAAAAACAAGGAGCTAATTGTTGATTTTAGGGAAAAAGGAGATAAAGACACACTCTCCTGTCTACATTAGTGGAGCTGAGGTGAACATGGACCTGACATGATCATCTCACATCTCCAAGCTGGTGAAGAAAGCTCAAAAACAATTGTATTTCTCAAGAAAGCTTAAGAAGGCTAAATTCCTGTACCAAGTGTTTGTTAACTCACAGAGGATCAATAGAAAGCATCCTGACTGGAAACATCACTAAGTGGCATGGAATGTGCACGACACCAGGACTGAAGGCAAGGCAATGCAAGTTTATTTGTATAGCACATTTCAACAACAAGGCAATTCAAAGTGCTTTACATAAACATAAAAGCAACAAAGGGAAACTGGAAAAAAACAATAAATATTTTTAAAAGGGTGTTACAGAAAATAAAACAGGATACAATATATTCTAATGAGTTAAATAGGAAACAGAAACAGGACAGTAAAAGTCACAATAGCAAAACATTAATCCACATTTGATCTAAATGAAGACAGTTCTAAAAAGAAAAGTCTTAAGTCTTGATTTAAAAGAACTGACAGTTTCAGCAGACCTGCAGTTTTCTGGGAGTTTGTTCCAGATATGGTGCATAAAAACTTGTACCATAGAAGGGCTCTTCACTGGGTGATTAAGACTGCTCAGAAGATCATTGGTACCCATCTCCCGAGCATCAGTGATATTGGTGAGGCAAGGTGCCTGCACAGAGCCCTAAGGATACTTAAGGACAGTATCCACATCCAGCCTCAGCCTGTTCACCCTGCTGCCTATACTGGAAAGAGTTTCTGCTGCTGCACCACCAGACTGCAGAGCAGCCTTTCCCCCCAAACTATCAGGCTTTTAAATTCAAATTCATTCTCAGCACTGCTCGGTTGAATATAGTTAATTTGTGTCTACCATTTTATTATTGCTTTTGTACTGTATGTCTGCTACATAGCAGAAGGGAGTCACACACTAAATTTAACTTTACAACCTGTTGTAATGTGACAAATAAATCTATCTTGTAGCTTACCTTGTAGACCTACTATAACTTTGTTAGGACATAAATGATACCTCTGACCTGATGGAGTGCTGACATTCAGACTCCAGCAGTAATTTTGATCAACTCGTGTTCAATGCGTTTCGAAAATGTTGAAAGATTATGTGGTTCTCCGACATTTCTAAACCTCTCCTAGTGGGACGTTTTTATTGTCCCGACAGTGACAGGGAATATCCGTCCTTGCATACACACATTATTTCAGGAAGTTGTCACAGTGTAGTAGCCTATTACACAACCTGATATCTTCAGTGTCCATGAGCCAGACACAACCGTTGTATTGGCAAATTTCAGCGGGTGAGTGTGCATTAGACTACTCTGAACTTGAATATTAACAACTTGGTACGTCTGTGAAAATGTTGGTGGACGCCGGCTTGTCGAGTTGACGTATTGCACAAAAACATGGCGCGAGAAAGTAAATGCTTTTTTAAATTAATTCACGTATGACGTTTTTGCTCACATGTAGCCTAATTTGTAATATGGTAGCTACTACGTTGCAATCGTTACTTGCTACTTTTGTAGAGTGAGCTAGATTAGTTAGGCTACTTGTTAGCATTAATACCGAGAAAGTCTGGCAAAGCATTATTTGAGAAAAGTTGGTTAGGCTAGGGAATGTAACGGTGGCGCAACAAATCTGGGACATAGGTTATTCGCTAAACTTCAAACTGTTTCAGTCTACTTGGGGAGCAACATCACATAGCCTACATACCAATCCATCATCCACTCCCAGACGGTTTACAAAAACCTCAATATTGTTTCCACATAAAGCTCATGAACACACCGTAGTCGGAAGAATGACTTCCCAACTCGTTCCGTGGGACCATCCGAGGAGCACGTGAATGCAACATCAACACCAGACTGTAACACACAAAAAATAACTGCTTGTTTTTCGTATTTTGATGTGATGTTCAAGTCGAGAATAGCAAATGACGCAGACCATTGATTACACATATCACATACATCAGGCTCTTAAGACTATTAAGACTGGTCTACTTTATTGTTTCCGATTATGAAAATGATTGATACAGGGGTTCAAGATGATGACTGACTCATTTGTTTTAGTGTGTTTATAATATTCAAAATGTCATATTGGTGTTTTAGATTTTTAGACTAAGTCACTTTCGCAGATGGAGCTGCAACCTCGTCCAACATTGTTTGACTTCCATGGAGTCTCCATGACCAAATACTTCACTGACAACTGGGACAGCGTACAGAACTTCAAAGCCAGACCAGATGATATTCTTATAGCTACTTACCCTAAAGCAGGTGGGGATGTGTGAGTAAGAGCATGGAGCTTGTGGCATCATGTTCGTAGGTTGCATTTAGTTTTATGTTGATGAATGCCCTGTATTGATATGTTCAGGCCACTGAACACAATGTATTCATGTGTTTTAATCTCAGGAACCACATGGGTCTCATACGTCCTGGATCTTCTGTATTTTGGGCAGACATGTCCAGAACGCCAGGCGTCCGTTCCTATTGAAGACAGAGTGCCATTCCTGGAGCTCAGCATACCTTTTATACCCCCAGGTTGATTCATGGGTCAAATCAGATCTTTATACTGTAAACAGTGTAAAGTGAGTTTGTTAAACCTGCTTGCTGAAACAGGACTCAATGAATGAATTCAAATATTCACTCTCATTTTGCTCTGTTTATGTTCTTGATCAACTTTGGTGAAAATCTAGCTCTTCAAATGTTATCACCAGCTACCTGCTAACTTTGTCTGCCTGCTGCTGAGCAGGTAGAACAGCTGTTTTCTACAGTCACAAATGCTATGAGAGTGAAACAAAATAGTTATGAGCCAAACATTATATCCCTCTATAATGCCAAGGTGAGCAACTCTCACAAGGTTCACCAGGACATAAGACCCCTTTCACATTGTCTACACATTAACATTTGGTTTGTTATTATAAAAAAAACAAGTTTATCAGTGAGTCAACAAGTGCAAAGTAAAATGTCTCAGAACATACTGTACAACTGTTCAGGCTACTCTCTAAGTCTTTCCGTCTCACTAATGCATCTCTTCACAAAGGTAAAGATTTGGCAGACCAGCTTCCCACCACTCCTCGTCTCATAAAAACTCATCTACCAGTCCAGTTTGTGCCCAAGTCCTTCTGGGAGCAGAACAGCAGGGTAAAGCCATGAACATACTGTATTTAGTCTGTGAAATTTGTGAGTTATGAACCCCAGAGTTTTCTCTTTGCGTAGATAGTCTATGTGGCTCGTAATGCAAAGGACAGTGCAGTGTCCTACTTCCACTTTAACCGCATGAACCTTGGCCAGCCAGAACCAGGTGACTGGAGCACGTTTCTGCAGGATTTCATGGAGGGAAAGAGTAAGATCAAAGTAGTTTTAATGTAAAAGGAGGCATAATGTCATCTCAACTGCAAAATTTTCCCTTATATGTTATTCTGTGACTACAGTGGTGTTTGGGTCGTGGTATGACCATGTAAGCGGCTGGTGGGAGAAGAAACAGACGTATTCAAACCTTCACTACATGTTCTATGAAGACCTGATTGAGGTAAACTAAGGACTTGTGTTGTTTTCAAAGAAGCTTTGAAAATATGTTAACAGTGTGTTTTATTCAATGAGAGAAATGTTTTGCTGGTCATTACTGTTTACAGTTGTTACTGTTAGCTACTTTGAATAAAACTGTCAACTAATAAACCTACATTAAATGTTATGTTGGTTCCTTAAAAACATGCTATGTATAATGAAAAAAGCAGTTTAACATTTTGACTTTCTTGTGTTAAGATGTATACCACTCGCATGTCTGTCCGGTAAATAAGATTGGAGTAAGAATTAGTTTGCATTAGCATAGCATAAGGACTGGAAACAGCTGGGTCCTCATACTGGAGTCAGTCCATCACTCCATGATTCTGAAAAATTAAAAATGAGGGACAGGGAAAAATCAGGAGACAGGGAAGACACGAAACTGCCATCTTGTGGAGAGGTTGTGAATGGTGGGATGAAAAGGGCTTGGAAGTGAGCAATACAGTTAAATCAAACTGAAGCAGCTGTCGTGACAGCTGTGTGTCGTTTTTACATTTGAGTTTTGTACAAATTTAACAAAATATTGTAACCCTGTTAATTTGTGACCATTGGAGGTGCTAGTAGAGGCAAATTTTTTTTATACCTTTGGAGCCAGCCTAGCTGTTTCTTTTTGTTTCCTGTCTTTATGCTATGCTCAGCTAACTAGCTCCTAGCTCCAGCTTCATATTTATACTCTTATATAAGCATTATATAAATATACTATTCATATTTACAGATATGTGTATGCTATCAGATTTGTCTAAAATATTCTTTAATATACGGTAGACCTTGAGTAAACTGTTGTTATGAATCTCTTTACAAAAGAGTCCTAACATAATTTTAAAAAGTCAAGGATATGCAAAAAACAAACATTAAGTTCATTAAATAAATGACAAAAAGTGCCATAAATCAAACTCGAACAACAGATTAACAGGTCTAATGGGCTGGCCAAAAGTAACAAAAGAAGCGACACAACTAACCCACAACGGGCCGTAGGATCACGAGTCTTCCCTAACCCCAAACCAACCTTAACTAAACCTAACCAAACAGAAAGAAAGTCATAAAAAAGGGGACTACTGCATGCATGAGAAAACAACAACAGCAATAAAAAAAACCTAAGATACATTACACCGGTTACAATCACCCACTGCTGCCATCAAGGCTGGAAAGTGGACAAACAAATGTCAAGGCTCCCGCCCCTTCATGGTTGGTTTCCCCTTAATCAGATTAGACTTGAGGAAAAGGACAGAAGACCAGATCATGAGTCAATCATGTGCACTTCATAACCAGCAGGGGGAGCATTGTTGTGTTCATAAGAATATAGCCTTTTTAAGTCTGGATGTTAGTCAGAAAGATAACTATGTATCTTTATTTTATTTGTCACAAGGCTGACGCTGAGATTCTTACATTTTCTGCAGGACTGTGGACGAGAGATAGGCCATCTCTGTTCCTTCCTTGGTTTGTCTCCTTCAGCTGAGGAGAAGGAAAGAGTCATAAATGAAGTGACGTTTGACAACATGAAAGCAAACAAAATGACAAACCTTTCCACTGTCCCAGTTTTGAATCACAAGGTGTCTCCTTTCATGCGAAAAGGTACAGTGAAATATGTCCAATGGCAAAGAAACCGTGATTGATTTTAAATCAGCCTGAATAATTGTCTCTGCTTCTCCAGGGAAAGTTGGTGACTGGAAGAACCATTTCACTGTGGTCCAGAATGAAAAGTTTGAAGAGGACTACAAGCAGAAGATGAAGAATCCTACACTGAAGTTTCATACTGAAGTTTAAAGGCTTGATGAAGAGTCCTGAACTGTGAATCATTCATTAGATCAACATTTGACTGTCAAGGTTATTGTTTAATTAGTGCGAAAATTGTCGTCATACAGCTGTAATCAATAACAATCTCTTGGAAATAATATCAGTGTACGTTTAAACGTAGTAAAAGAATATTTACCCACACGCGATTTATAAGTGATCATGTAATACAAAAAAAAAAAAAGATTGATTTTTATGATCACTGTGTCGTCCTGGCTTGTTTCCCTATGACGAGTAAAACTGATAAACTGTACGACTGACTTAAACAACGCCCTTTCTAGTCTCCTGGATTCAGTTGCATCTCTTACAACTGTTCATCTTATAGAGAAAATCATGCGAGAAACAGCTGCACTGTCATCCCAAATAAGTTCAGAATACTCAAAATATTTGTGGAAACTGATTACCTCAAACTTTTTTAGTAGTAGTAATAAGATTTTTGAGTAAACCTTAACTTAAATATAATACACCCCTAATTTGCTTTAACGTCACTAACCTTAGCTCCTCCATGGTCAACACCGTCCTCTCTTAATTTCACTATCAAGATGTACAGTACAGAGATGTAACCTGACTACTTAATGTTGAGCTTATCCTCCGCTACCTTTCACTTTCTGCCGCTCACTCACATTCATTCGTTATTTGAAGAATGAAGAGAAGGAGACAGCCATGGCTTGAGTGTTACATTAACGATCAAGTGAAATTTTAATAGTGCCGCTCATTTATTAAGCAGCGACTATAGGCTTCAAATACTTTGATAGACACTGGTTTTAAGCCCCAAGAACTGATATGGTTGCACTTTCCAATAGCTAAAGAATAAATCTGTTTTATATCTGTGGTAAAATCCGAAAGAGACTTGTGGCAATAACACGAAAGCTGCCTGTTGGTCTTTGTAGAAGTCATACAGCAAATTATATATTTGAACCGATTTAGACTAGCGACAGAAAGAACTACCCCACCACGGGATGAAAAAAACAACAACAACAAAAAAAAAATTCTTGAGTGCTGAGGGGCCATTTCAATGAGCATTAGAGGTAGTATTACATGGACGCTGGAAAATAAAGACCTGTTTAAAATTATTTTAGACCTAGAACACAAACTTCAGCAAATTTAAGAATTTTTAAGGCCTTAAATTTTGAAATTTCATACTTTAAGACCCTGCGGAAACCCTGCAGGATGTCTCCCTGACAGGTGCTGTTATCAGAACAGCTCCTTTAATCTGGAGGTCTGTTATGGCCCCTGTGTGTTAGAAGCCGTCTATGTTCTGTGTGACGGTGTACGCTAATGAGCTGTAGGATTGCCTGCTGAGGATTGGACCAGACGACATCGACTCCTCTTGCTGTCTGGGCTCGATTACGATTGGCGTGGCCAGTAGGGAATTCCTCCAATTGAGTGAAGCGACTGCGGCTAAATAGTGTGTGTGCTTGTGTGTGCGCACATCATGGCCCGCACGAGCCAGGTTGTAACAAGGTCTCAGAGTGTTTGATTGTCCGAGTGACAGAAAGTGACTCGGTATCCCAGAGGAGGAAAATATTCTGGCAGTAAAAGTCCGGTGTCGGTGTGTCAGGTAATAAATGCTTTAGCTTCTCCAGATCGACAAAAGTCTGTTCTCAAACGGCTGGAGAAATGAAGCAGGTTAACAAACATCTCTTCAGACTGGAAAGTAACAGAACACATTTTGGTTCAATTTATAGAAAGTAACGAGCAGCTGTATTTTAGTCCAGCCAACCTGTCCAGCTGAGAGAAAAGAGGTGTTCAGCTCCATCTTGAACACAGACTGAACATCCATGGTGTACCATATTTGGGTCACACATAGCGACTTGACAAGGTAGTCCTGCCCTAAAGCCTGCCCTGCCTCTGGTCTATTTTCCTCTAAATGGGAGCATAATTTACTAAATCAACATCATGCTGTGTTGAAGACTTGAAACTAGTGAGTCCAAATACAATCCAGTTGAGTTGCCCCAGTGCTGGCTGTTAAGACAGAATGCAGGATTAAGGCTTTACTTTTCAAACCTGAAGGTTCCTGGTTTCACAAATCAGACACATTTCAAATTTCTTGTGGTTTTGAAAAAAGGACCAATCAAAGAACAAGCACAGATTCAGGTTGTCCTTACACAAATGAGCAGTTGGAGGTGGGGTTGTGTACCGAGGTGCTGTTGGGCAGAAGTGAGGCAAGGAGGCTGGAGCCTTACGGCAGGACTTGGGAGGCTTGGTCTGAGAGTCCTCGTACTCCTCTACCAGGGCGGACAGGTCGCTGCATCTGTAGGAGGGTTAAAGGGTTTATGCTGGAACTGTGAATTCTGAGGACGGAAACACAACCACTGTTCAACAGTACCCAGAGACCGTCCTCATCCGTATGTCCTCACTTGTCTGTCAGTCCTCATTCGTTTTTCCTCACCTCCGTCTCTTGCGTGGCTGGTTGTTGTTCTTGATCAGCTGGGCCTTGATCCATTCTCCCAGCGTGTTGTCGCTCTGTAACAGTTTAACAAACACAGGTGCATGAAAAGTTATAGGTTACTGTATGTCCTGCTCAGAGACACAATGCTGATAATATCTACATTTTTATTTATTGTTTCTGATTGTGAATTAGTTAGCCAGAATCATGGTGTCTTAGGATTTATTAAGCTAAATGTTTCACAGAATCTGAAATGATTAACTGCAAGTCTACACTCAGTTTTAGGCTTTCAGTTTATTTCCTCCTCTGATATCCTTTAACACTAGCCTAATACATTTGATTTATGCAAGTCACATCACTCGTCATGGATCAATCACTGCATTCCACCATATCAATCTGAAGCTTTTTTAGGGCAGCAGCTTTCATTCATACTTTCATCAGCTGATTTTACTTGAGGAGCCGTCAGCTGCTTTAGATGCAGTAGGTGAGATCGGCTGGATGACTGGATTTATTCTTCTTTGCTTGCTTCATTAGAGACTTTGGTGCAGTTTAGTGACTATGTGTTTGCTAAATACAGGCATGATCAGCCTCACATGTGACTGAATAGAAATGATGATTAATTATGTAAAACATGTTTCTTGCTTACAGACTGACTTTAGCCTAATTGTCTCCATAATAAAAGTTGATGGGAGAAATAAAAGAAAAAATAAAATCATTCTAATAGCCTAAATGTGTGTGGGGCTTTTGTTGTTCAGACCTACAATTTTAACTAGAAACTGAATCATAAAACAAATCAAATATAGCTTAATACATTGCAGTAATGCACTTGAGTTTAAAGCCCCCTTCCAGTTTATTTTCATATTTTTCTGAGTCACTTCCTTACAATGTTGATTACCCACATAGTTCGCCAAATAGCTTAATTTTGTGCTCAAGGTTGCAAAAGTTGCGTGGTGACGTATGACTATAGTAATTCCATAAGTCAAACTTCATTCTCCAAGCTTGCGCAGGCGCACTGTCACGCCTTGTTATGTCAGAGCATCAAACCGATAAACATCGTTATGAGCTAGCTAACCAATTTATCATGTCATTTACTTAGAACTTACAGTAGTTATGTTCATTATGGCATTTGTGCGTGTGGTGTTGGAGGACAGATGACAGAAAACGCGTCGCACTTTCACCTGCCACCGTCTTATGCTGCGTTCCCGGCAACTCGGAACTGGGAAATTTCCGACCTCCAACTAGGAAAAGTACCCGAACGCCACTTGAAGTCGGATTTCCTACTTGTGAACTCGAGAAAAAATTTGTACCTCGACTTCAACGAAAGTAGCAGCTGAATGACGCCAGAAAACAATGTCAGCTTCATGGAAGCACACTTTGTAAATGGTAAACCATAAACTAAACGGCAACAAAACGTATATTTGCATGTATTTGAATTAAAATAATAAATACGATCATGCAGTAAAACTTGTTCTGCATGTATATTGATGTAGAAATATGTTTTACACATACGGTAGCTGGCTACAGTAAAGAATCTCATAAAGTCATCTTTTCTGCATAAAAGTTATTGTTAAAAATGCCAAAACATTAGGAAGTGTAACGGACAACATAGACTTACTTCAGGGCTACCAACTTGGGGTACACATAACTAGTAACGTATGGGCTATTTATTTCAGTTGTTGCAGTTAAACTGCCATCCTTTTAATTAACACCTAAAGCACTGCTGAGGGTGCAACTGTGTGTTCACTTTGTCATGGTCACCCATGATTTTCGTTCACTTTCGGCGTCATGCACCACCATGCACCTGGAACGCTTTGATGTCGGAAGTCAGAAGTTTCAACTGGGAAATATCCCAGTTACGACCAGTCTCGAACGCGCCATTATATACAGTCTAAAACATGCATTTTACTGACAGCCGTAATGCATCGGCGGAGGCCCCCCCCACACACCGCGCTGATATGCGCACATTAGCTTCTGTCATTGGTAAGCAATAGCTACGCCTGCCAGACAGTAAAGTGTACTAAACTTTACAGTATCGTGATGTTAACACAGCATATCGTTAGTGAACACTCCAGCGATCAGTTTTTGGTTGTCATAGTAAATCATTACGTCCGACTATTAACCACACCCCCCATTCTCTGTTCGAGAAAGAACGTTCATCAAAAACGGCAGTTAAAACTGGCTGGAGGGGGCTTTAATGTTATCCGTCATGATGCATCAGATCAGTCCCATCAGCTGCACCATCCAATCAATATAACAGCAACTCAGTAAAAGGTCAGTAAAAGACTGAATCCTCGCTCATAGCTCCTCAAGAGTGCAAATAAGAGCTTTGGGACGGTCTGCAAGATAGTGGAGCGGAAAAACGTCCAGTTTAAGCAAAGATTGGGGAGCAAGGAAACCACAAATAATAGACTTGAGAAGCACCCAAAGACAAAGGAGTCAGAGGACTGATCAGACTGGAGGACAGGGACCCTTTCCTGGACACCACTCACCTTTATATTTAAGGTGTTGCAGGATGGGGATGATGGTCTCCAGCAGGATGCTGTGAGCCAGGAATGCTGCCAGGTGCTGTTCTGCTAAACTATGGACACACGAAGAAGAAGCGAGGACAGGTGGACACAGGTGGAAGATGTGAGGACAGGTGTCCTCTGAGAGTGCCTTACTGAGGATGTTGAGCACAGTCCTTCCTGAAAATCACCAGGCTCCCCATCATCATGTGACACAGCTACTGCAGCTGCAACACAAAAAGACTAGAGGTTCTGCAGAGGTGAGTCCTGATTAGCTGTTACCTGTGTGGAGTGGATGACAACTACGATCATGTTGAGCAGCCAGACATTGTCCTCCTGTCACGCCTTCATGCTTTTTACGCCCCAACATTAATGTTTACATCATAATACTGAGTGACATTTAGAAAGAATGAAACTCTCATTCCTCCTCTTCCCCTGTGCTGTTATTCATTGCCTGTGAGTAACGTTACCTGGTAGAAGGAGGAGCAGCTGGTTTGTCTCAGCCAGCAGCTGAGTTTACAACAATGTGCCAAATTTTAAGGCTACAGACAGACGGCTTTCTATTTAGCTTGTTTTTAACATATGGGTAATTGCCAAGTTAACATTAACCGTGCCAGTAAATAACATTTACCTTAATGACAGTTGAGAAAGTATTGTCTTTTTACTGGGGAAGGTTTTATTGCACGTACTTACAGTAGGCCTAACGGTGTTTGTGTCGACAACTCAAGTAGTTTGGAGCAAACTTCACCGGTCTCCACCGCAACAGCGCAGCACCTCGCTCTGCTGGCCACTATGTATGTAGGAGCCAACGTGCTGTTTTATATACAGTCTATGGAGCCAACAGAGAGCAGCAGATGCTGCAGCCTGATGGTCCTGGGCCCGTTTAATACCCCATTTCGGTGCCATCATTAGGAACATTAGCTTTCTTATCCATCGGGTCTCAAGAGAAATCAGATTAGACGCTCAAGACATAAAATTACATTATAGGACCCACTAGTCTTGATAGATGTATTGATAAGATCGGACCTTATTGATTGAGAAATCTTGGAACCGGGTCCTTTTAGAACCAGGTCTCGATCCCCATCCCTACTTAGTGCTAGAATTAGTATATTAGCGTTAGTAAGCTTGCCAGTTAAATAAGTTCACCAACTAGCCCTGAGTCGTCACCAAGATTCTGGTTGGGCCTCTAAATAATGCAGTTACTGTTTGTACCAAACTCCATTTAATTTAGGAAACCATCTACACTCTAGCATTGGATGATGTCAACAATAAATCACTGCGATGGACAATGACATTGAGAGGCTACATAATTAACAAGTTGGCATGCAGCGCATCTGCTGCCATGAAAAAGGATTACGGGAGAAATATCCAGAAAAATTACGAGTTCTGTCTCTTTTCTGCGATTTTATAAAACATAACCTATTGCTTTGAGAATCTCAGGAGCAGACAGGGAGAGAGATAGGCAGGGAAAGCCGGTGTGTTTGCAGTGACAAACTGGAGGTAAAGGTGTGTGAGTAAGTCAGTGCAGGGAGAAGTTGAGGCAGGTGCTAAGCAAGTACATTTAGCAATAATAATAAAAATAATGTCCGTGGGGATTAACTGTGATACATCCATCAATGTCCCTGAGCAAGACACTTAACTCCCAGTTGTTCCAGAAGTATGCCACCTTTTACATATAAAAGCACGAGTTAAATGACTGAGGTCTGCTAACTTTGCTTGGTGTGTATGAGGCAGATGCTGCAGCATTTTATTAAACTAACTTTCACCAAAACATGACACTGAAGTTAGCTTCCGATTCGGCAATTAAAGGGAACTTAAGTGAAAGTTAACTTACATTGCTGAGTGACTGAATCTCTGTTTTTTGCACCTTTTATTGCTGTGAAAGCTGCTATGCATTTTAGTCAAAGCCTTAACGCTGTCTGAAACTGAAAACTTTATTCTATTTGTGAAAATAACAAGAGGGTGATTTCACTGCCTTTTCTCCACATTCAGACCACATTAGACCAGGTCCAGATCCAAAACCACTATACCTAAAGCTCTCAGATCTGGACTAGATTACTCCAGAGAGGCTAAAGTTTCAATCAAACATAGTTTTAAATTTGTGAAGATTGTCATTTTAACTTTACACCCCAGTAAAAAGCTGTAGCTTATAGTTTACATGATGGCATTACTAAGAATAATTTTCCTTGGTGCAGGTGATGTGATAGTCAGTGTGAATGACACCATTGTGCTGGGCTACACACAGACTCAGGTGGTGAAGATCTTCCAATCCATCCCCATCGGTTCCATGGTGGACCTGGCCTTATGCTGTGGCTACCCGCTGCCCTTTCACACACACTCAAACTGTTTCAGACATCATTAAGTCTAATCACTAAGCCTAAAATGCATAACAGCTTTCATAGTAGTAAGAGAATCTGAAGCTAACTTTAGCATTGTCACCAAAACTTAAGAAGCAGAGATAAAACAACCAGTGATGTTGCAGCTTATCAATACCAACATTACAATCTCTAATAATTCAGCCCTGGGGCTCATTTAATACCTGTCAATACCTACAACAGTTTGTCAAGACCACCACCTATAGCAATATTTCTTTAACTTTACATTACTGAGACAAGGCTATCAAGTTTACATTTACTTATTTGGTAGACACTTTTATCCAAAGCAACTTAAATTTCAGGAACAATACGCAAGCATTAACAAAGCAAGATTAATACATCGAGCTAAAGTTAGCTTGTTTAACGTTAGCCACTCCTCACAGGTGGACTCTTGACATTTCAACTGATATAACGTTATGCAAGACTCCAAATATCACAACAGAATTACTCTTCCACAATGACAATGTTAACGTTACCTCTTGCCAACACGGTCTAGTTTGACATTAACTTGTAAGTTAACTTACTTAGCTTCTCAATTTAATGCCACATTTAGCTAGCCATCAACTCTGTCACGTTAGCCCTTTGGAACTCTGCTTAAAGATAAAACCAGCCAGCTGCATGGTAAACATCAATATCAAGTTATTCTACAACAATGCTTCTGTTATAATAGAAAACAATGGTTTAATGAGGAGCAGAAACTTACCACAGTCCAATGATGGGACGTTAGCTACCCAAAGTCGACACTTGTTTTAATTTCACAAAGTCCATGTTACCGCTTATATATGTGTATACTTCCACGTGACCGATGACGTAGAGCTTCCTACGTAACGAAATTTTGGCGCCAAATAATGCTGAAACGTGAAGGTGGCGTGGCGTGAGCTCGACTGGAGCAGGGCTACTGGAATCGCGCGCAGCCAGAGGGCAAAAGCGCTTCGGTAGTAGCGCATATTAATATAACATGTTTGACCGTGCTGCAGGTTAGCGAAACCGGACGTAATGTTGTTCAAGTCAGCTGCTAGCCAAAAAGCTAAAAGAAGAACGAGGGAGAGAAGCTTTCTTTCCACAGCTGTAAGTACTGCCATGAGGCATAACGTAGCTGTGTCACACTCAGAGATGCAAAGAACATGGTCTTCCGTAAACGTGAGACCAACAAAAAGCTTTCAACCGGGAACAATTTTGTATTGAAGCATCTGCTAAAGCAACGTGAAACTGTGTTACTGCCAGTGAAGCATCCACTCGGCTGGACAGTGGCGTTATCAACGTTTTGTAAAAGCACTAAATACTTCTCTTATAAATGCATGTGCAAAACAGTAACGTTAGTTCAAAAGTCGAGACACTTGCTTAATTGATTTTTATCTCAGACAGTGGCGTTAAAACAAGTTATATGCTTTGTAAAAATCATACTCATTGATGCTGTTATGAATAACTAGTTTAAAATTTATTTGATTGGCTAACTCAATTCTTAGCTACATAATCTCTCATTTTGATGCAGCAAAACCTAAGTTAGGTTAAAGAAACACATTTTCTTTCCTTGTCAATACAGTGGTCTATGACCATTTCTCAGGTAAAAACTATATTATATAGCCAGCCATCCTGCTTAAAACAAGTAATTGATGCATTATGTTTTTCTGTCAAGGTCCAAATTGGCCAAATTGGAAACTATTAATCTGCATACATTTACGTGTTTGCTGAGTTCATCCATCCATTGTCAACTGCTTATCCTGCGGGTCACAGGGGGCTGGACCCAATTCCAGCTGACATTGGGCGACACCCTTGATAGGTCGCCAATCCATCGCAGGGCCATACATAGGGTGCTTCCCAAGTCTCTTATTTGTCGTTTCCTCGCTCCTCAATCCTCGCTTGAACTGGAAGTTGTTCCACTCCGCCATCTTGCAGGCTGTCCCAAAGCCCTTTTTTGCGCTCCGAGGAACGAGGATCGAGGATCGAGGGGCGATCTCTGAGGAGCTATGAGCCAGGATACACCAGTGCATCCTTTGCGGAAGTCTTTTACTGACTGACAAGCCCCTTACTGGGTAGCCGTTATATTGATTGGATGGTGCAGCTGATGGGACTGATCTGATGCATCACCAGAGATAATACTAAACTCAAGTGCATCAGTTAGGCTATATTGAGTTGTTTTATGATTCACTGTCTAGTTAAAATCTGAGTTGATTGAAGGTCTGAACAACAAAAGCCACACACAACTTTCTTCTATTAGAAAGATTTTATTTTTCTTTTATTTCTCCCATCAACTTTTATGATGGAGACAGTCAGACAGTCGGAGAGTGTCAGCAAGAAAAAGGTTTTACATAATTTATCGTCATGTCTATTAAGTCACATGTGAGGCTGGTCATACATGTGTTTAGTCCAAATAGACGACTATAAAACATAGGAGTCGGACAAGTCACTAAACTGCACTTAAGACTCTAATGAAGCAAACAAAGGAAAATAAAGCCACTCATCCAGCCAATCTCACCTACTGTCTCTGATGAAAGCAGCCAGCCGCTCCGCGAGTAAAATCAGTTGATGAAAGTATGAATGAAAGCTGCTGCGCTAAAAAAAAAGCGTCGGGATTGATGGAACGCAGTGATCGATTAGAGAAGAGTGATGTGACTTGCATAAATTTAATGTAGCCTATGAAGTAGGCTAGTGTTAAAGGATATCAGAAGAGGAAAAAACTGAAAGCCTAAAACTGAGCATCGATTTAGAGTACATTTGAGTTACTCTTGTCACAGCCCAGCTCTTAGGCTGCGACAGAGATGGGAGACAAGATGAGCTTTGCATATAAAACGTAAGTTTATTTTACAAAATAAAATTTAACAAAGAGAATAACGTGTAAATCAGCATCAGTCAAGTCAGTGTGTGGGTGTGTGAAACATCAGTAAGAACACAAAAAGCAAACAACAGCTGCACCCACGATGAGAGAGAGAGCGAGAAGACAAAAAGGTGGTGAGCTTTATAGCTCCCAACCACTCAGGCCCAGGTGTAACACATCCAAACGACGACCTCCCAGAACCACATCCTGTAAGACAAACAAAGAGACAGGACACAGACACAGGACACCTAGTGGCTGGGAGGGGTCGTCACACTCTTAAACCTTTAGCCTAATAAATCCCAAGACATCATATTCTGGGTTATTCAATAACAAATTCACAATCAGAATCACTAAATATAAATGCAGATAATATCAGCATTGTGTCAGTAGATCCTGTGCCTCTGAGCTGGACACAGATACCTGTAATTATTCATGTGCAGGTGTTTGTTGAACAGGTAAAAGCTACAAAGAGAATCATGCTGCTGTGCACTGATAACTGAGACGTTATTAGTATCAGAACAGCGCACATGTGCAGACACAACCTCCATCAAATCTCTACAGAGCTGATTATAGAGAACTCTGACTCATCAGAAACGGATGTCGCTTCATGTTATGCTTGGGAGGAAAGGACGTCTCATGTCTTTAAAAACATATTTCCTCGTCCCTTCTTTCCTGGCTTGGTTTCCTTAGACTAAGGACTAAGACGCAAGGAATAGGCACAAGTGAGGGAAATGTGGATGCAATTAATTATGACTTTGAGAAGCACCCAGAGACAAACACACTCCCAACTAAGGACAATTTAGGGTTACCAATCAACCTAGTCCGCATGTCTTTGGATGGTGGGAGGAAGTCGCCGCAACCAGGGCTTGAACCCTTCTTGCTCTTAGGCCACAGCGCTATCCACCGGACCACCATGCCGCCTTTGCTGAGGTCATTGCTTTACAAATGTTACAATGGCCAAGAGAGCAGAGGCCCTGCAGAGATCCTCAGGATTTATGACCTTCAGGCGAGTTTAAGATTATCTTTGCTGTAGCAACATTGTTGATCACATAATGGTCAGTCAATACAGATTGGGACCTCTGTACTTTAATAGTGAAATTATTACTATTAAATAATTAATAATTAACAATTAATTAACAATAAGCTGTTTTCAAGAGGTTCAGAGCAGAGTTTTCTGTGGGAGATGGGAACTCCCTTTGGGCTGGACTTTGGGGTCTTTAACTTGTTACATTAACAAAAAAGATAAATAACTCAATAAAGGAGAGGGAAAAAGCCAAAAAGCAATATACCACCACTTTAACATTTTGGCATGTCAGTATTGTATCAAGACAGGCTTGGGAAAACATAAAAATATGCTTTTAAGTGTGTGTGGGGCACTGATGAGCATGCAGTGCTAGCCTTCTTTTAAGCTAGGGGATACCTTGTGATTGACAAGTCGCTATGTGTGACCCAAATATGGTACCCCACGAATGTTCAGTCTGTGTTCAGGACCATAGACTGTACAGGACGGAGCTGAACACCTATTTTCTCTCAGCTGGACAGGTTGGCTGGAATAAAACTTTATTTTATTTTCCATTAAACTCCACATTTAAAGCACCCTTTATATTATTTAAGTAAAAGTGCTGCTCATGTAATAAAATTATTACACAAAACACAGAAAAGTAACCAAAAAATCTCATTAAGAATTTAGAAATAGAGAATGCTCAACATTATTGCAAAAAAGAATGAAAACAAATTGATTATCAAAATGGCATATGTGCAGAGTTTGTTTTCACACTCTGTTCACTGTTGAAGCAGGAAAGATTGTCACCTTAAATTTAACATGAGGACATAAAAGCAGTAGTAGTTTTGGTACAGAGAGATTTTTTTCATTTTAAGACATTTGTTTGGAATTTTTGTGCTAGTATGTGTTTGCTACTATGGCAACTACTATTAAGCAACTACATAACATCTTCCTTGAATTTCCTAGGAAACGTGTCTGTGTCCCACATCATGGACCTTCTGAATTTCGGTCAGTTATCGCCCGAACGTCTAGACAGTCCCTCTCTATGAAAGAGTTGTCTCAATTCAATTGTATTTTAGTTATATAGCGCCAATTCAAGTCAGTGATAAAAACCACACATTTTAAATGGAAGTCAGAAGATGAAATAGGCTACACCTATGGTTTGGCAGCATTTTCCTTTGATTTCTGTCTAGTTGCAGATAATCTACTGTATATGGACTGCCAAGGACATTGTTGTCTCTTATTTCTACTTTAATCCCGTGAACATGGCCCAGTCAGGGCCGACTGGAGCGGGTTCCTCCAGAGATTCATGGAGGGAAAAAGCAAGTTAGAAACTAAAAGCAAATATGTAATAGATGAAATATTCTTTTTCACCTGTGATTTGTCTTTCTTTCCGTTATCTCACCGTGGTGTTTGGCTCCTGGTACAAACATGCGAGAGGCTAGTGGGTGAAGAAACAGACTAGTTCTTACATCCATTATTTGTTCTATAGGGCCTGATTGAGGTGAGCAGATGGCTGTGCTCGTTCTTGGCACTGTTTCCCACCCCAGAGCCGAAGAAACTAGTGACAGAAAAAGTTCAGTTTAACAACGTGAACAATAACAACATGGCAAATGGTTTCACTAATTTGATTTTAAAATATTTCTTTACATGTGCAAAGGTTATATATGTTTCCCTGTATATGTTGGAGACTTAAAAAGAAAACAGAGGAGAAAAAGACAGCTACTTATTTTTTATTGCCGTTTTTCCAGGAAACGTTAATGACTGGAATAATCATTTCACTGTTCAACAAAATGAACAGTTTGAATACTATGAGAAGATTAAAAACAATGATTTTCAATTTTGCAGTTTTGTAGTTAATTACATTATTACAAATGTGTGAAATACTTAAATAAACAATAACAATAATAATAATAATAAGGGTGTTTCAAGTTTTCTTGTTTTTATTTGAATCCAGACATGAAATGCAGCAAGAATTACAAGAACAAAAGTTAGTGAGCAAAAGAAACAAGGTAATCTAACACTGTACTCCTGCACTGTGACTACAGACCAGAGGGGGCACATTGATTGTATTTTCTATGGCACGTACTGCTTTGTGGAGGGGACAACACTACGGGTGCTGCAGATGCCACCCTGGTCATGAATACAAGAGGTAACAGCGAGTACTGATACAGTCAAATCTTACGGTTTCATTGGAATGTATACAACAACACAAGGCCATTGTACTGAAAATACTAAGCAAGTCAAGCATCTCACATCACTGGGAGGTACTGCTAGTCACCCTGAGGTAACTGGAAAAGAAGTCATGGACTGGCTCTCACCAGGAACAGAGGCATAAATTATGGTTATTTCTGAAATGATCCATAGTGGGAAAGTGTAAGACAGCAGAGGGCCACGGGGCTATTTTCAGGATCACCAAACATGTTCAAGTTAACTCAAGTTGACTAAATATGGTTCCATGTGAAGTGTTTTGTCTGTTTCCTTCCGATACCTTCATCATAATGTAACAACAAAAATAAAAAATAAATCAAAATCCTGCAGACCTTGGCCATTATGCATCCTGCAAAACCTGCATCATTACAATCCTGAGCACAGCCCAGGAAGTCCTTGACATAACCTCTGCGGTCAAGTATCAACTGTCACAGCACTGCATGTCCTCAAGAGGCCACAATCTGACGTCAAAATAGCATAACTGTCTGCACAGCTCAGACACATAACAAATACCACTTTAGATTGTCTTTCACAGTAACAACTACAGCTATGTTTCAAATACACCTTTATTTATGAACATCAAAAATAACAGTATCTACATTGTTGCTTATACATCATATATTTGAAAGATATTTTCCTCTTTAGTAGTAAAATACTTCAGTCTAGTGCTCAGGCTTACAGTTAAGTGCTCTGTTATTGAGTTATGTCTAGTATAGGAGATCTGAGGTTCATGCCAAGCCAGTCTTGTCGGATGCAGCCCTGCAAAGCTGTGTAGCATTTTAATAGTTAACATATCAAACAGTCTGAATTGATTCAATGCAACTGATAGGATCATGATTATGTTTAATATTAGTTCTGTAAAAATGCAGTCAGAGGCTTTAATTGTACATATTTATTAATTGCAAAAGCTCTGCCCTGAAGCAAAATAACAAGATGAAATGCATTAATCTCACAGGTGAAAGTCTGAATCTCATTTTGAAGTCTGACAACTTCAGCTACAGCTTAAAGCCTCAGCAACACTTTCACTTGTAAGCATGTGTCTGCATGTCTCTGGCTGTTGTTTACTGCCTGCCTCTTTGTGTAACCAGCTTCACATTAACATACAAGGCAGACTGACCAACAACAGCATGTTAAGAGCTTAGAAGAAGTAATCCCTAGCTGAGTCACTATGATACTGGTGGTAAGACGCTATAGAGAGTTAACCCAAATTATGGGTTTATAGAACCATAAAAATAGCACAGAACCAACCAAAGTTATGTATGGCACATCTTTACATCACAAAGCAAATCGAAATATGGAAGACAGCAAATAAACGCTATGAAAGCAAAAACATTCACAATTGTTGATATGCAGACATTTTTTTTCACAGAAACAATAGAAATGAAACCTAGACGCTTAGACACACATTTGCCTTTTACCTTTCAAATGTATTGAAACTCTCAGTGGTGCTGTTCCCAGACAGGGAGTTGATTAAGTCTATTTTATGGATTTAATTTCAACACCGGTCACAAGCAGGGACCTGCTAAAGAGCCATTCTTAGGACTTGAAATGTATGTATGTATTGAAATGTATGTATGGTCCCAATTTACTAGAAGTTTTACCAGTGTTATGCAGGTGTGTGTATATGTGTTTGTGAGAGAGAGAGAAACAGGAGAGGGACATAATGTATATGTGAAAAAGAGATGGAAAGAGTTATGAGTGTGCTGTGTTTGTCTGATCTGGATCTCCCAGTTTTACTCTCAGAGTAAAAAAGTATACCATATCTGTTCCAGCTAGGTGATATCATTTCCCCTGTTCTAAAAATAGTTTTTAGGCAGTTCAATGATAAAACTTTAACAATAAGTCTTGGTTCAGAACAGTGTTTGTTAAATGGGTGTTTGATGTATGTGGCCATTGGTCCTCATGTCCGAATTTTAGTTCATAGATCAATAATTTCACTGCTGACACTAGCAGAGTCGTCATGTCGGCTGACCTCCAGGTAACTCCGTGACCCCACTGGCTTCCCAGCCCTCCCCCGTTCCCTCTCCGAGTCCGGGGTGATAAACGGCCGTGTATCGTCCACGCCATCCTCCCCCAGATGCCCTGTTGATGTTCTGGAAGGACGAAGTGACACAGGGCAGGACACTGATGAAGGGACACTTCCTGCCGTGTTCCCTGCCCACCGGTGACCCTGGTGGGAGGGCGTGGGGGGAGCAGTCACCTGCCTGCTAGGCACACTGCTGAGAACGCTGCCCCCCAGAGGCATGGAAGACTCTGTTGGGGCATCGCTGCTCTCAGAAAGCAGCTGAGGATCACTGTTCCTGCGGAGCCAGGGCCCCTGGCTGACCCCTGAGCCTGGGGAGGGGGACTGTGAGGTTGGATTTAAAGGATGAAACAAGCTCCCTCCTGTGAGCAGGTGCTCCCTGTGCAGAGCCTCGTCAATGCTGCGGGTCAGGTCAATAGGAGATGGGGGCCGCAGATCAAACTCATAAAGAGACAGGGAAGTGTCCCTATCCTGATCCAGACTGCCACTCACTGAGCGCTGTGGAGGCCTGCCCAGCGCCTGCAGTCTCAGGAGGGAGCCTGTGGAGCCGTCAGATATGCCTCGTTCTGCAGAGTGGCCCCTATGGTTGCGTCCCCGGTTGCTGTCTTTGATGCACCGTGGCTGAGCAGTGGCCTGTTCGTGGTTCTGGTTTCTGATCAGACTCTTGCTGATGTCAGCTCCAGGACGCTCCTGGCCAGCCCAGTTGTTAGGCACCTCCCCTGGTGGTCCTCCTCCTCCCACCCCATTACTTTCAGACTTTCTACAGGGCTTCCCCCTCAGGCTCTGGACTATCTTGGACCAGCATGTATGTCTTTGAGTGGAACCTACAGATTGGCCAGGGGACGGCATGTCACCTGCTGCTCTGCCATCTTGTCCACCCTCCTCCCTTCCCTGGCGACCCCGAGGCCTCCAGAATACCCAGGAACCCAGGAGTAGGAGGGAGAACCCCCAGGCCAGCTCCAGGAGCCGAGCCCAGAAGTGCACTACCCACCATCCCCAGTTGAAACTTGTCCAGCTCCCTAGCAGTCCATAGAGCCATAAGGTGGCATGAACATGGAGCCCACAGCACAGTGCCCCCAGAACTGCACATACTGCCAGCACTCTCCCCAGGATCACCCCTGTCCTCCTACTCCCTGTCCAAGCCTTCCTCCTGGCCTCTTCAGGATCTCCAGGGTGGGGAATGGGAGGGCACCGTATACGTGGAAAGACATAGCAGAGGAAGCCCAGACAGAGAGCCAGGCCCCAGCACAGGGACAGGACCTGTAGGGTGACAGGCACCACAGGAGACAGGGCTGGAGAAAGCAGATCAGCTGCCAGCAGCAGGGTACACTGCAACACAGCCAACACAGCCACCAGAGGGGGACGCTCCAAAGTTGGAGGTAATACACTTACTCCTGCCACCCTCAATGCCAGCAGTGCCAGGGCAGCCTGTGTCCACACCAGCAGGTGTAGAGGCAAGTTGTAGAGGGCAGTAACGGCGGGGCGAGGGAGGAATTTCCGTGTGCCATAGGGGTCAATTAAAAAGAGAGCAGCCCTAAGGCCTCCAGCCAAAAACAATAGAGCATTGGCGAGTGCAAGAGCCCCCCGATGAGGACAGTTTGTGCCAGGGGACAGGGTGAGGCCGAGAGCAGCTCCAGCAAACAGAAGGAGGAAGAGGCTCGCTGAGCCGTAGACATGCAGCTCCCAGGCAAAAGCTAGAGTTCGGCTCAGGTCACCCCAGTAGAGAAGTATCCCATTAGCGGATGGACTGGCGCTGGGAGAGGGGGCTGGATAAAAAGTAGAGTGGGGGGCTTGTTGAGGATATCCTAGGAGAATGGAGCGGTTCCTCTGAACAATACCTGCCTTATATGTGGGGCTTAACCTTGTTCGGATGACAGGTACAACACCAGTGGTAAGGAAGGAAGAGGTCCCTAGAAAAAGAGAAACAGTGTTTTGTTTTTTCAGATTTTTGAATATATGAAACCAAAATGTGAAATTCTTTCTAAATGCCATTTATCTTTAAAGCAGAGCAATAGTATCAGAGTAGATGAAATACTATTTTAGAGCCACTAGAGGGGTGTAGATCACCAAAGTCATGAGCTAGAACCACCTGGCCTTCTTCAGTTCTTTGTTGTAACTTAATCAGTTCGGCACAGACACTTTGTTCCAGGTCTATATATAATATAAATATAAACACAAGGTCTAATCAAATTAGCCGACTTGTACAGTCTTGATAATATCTTCGTTTCAAAATCCTACTTTGCATTCATTCTTTTTTCTCTATCCTCTATGCTAGTATCAGATAAATGTGTTGCTACCCATCAACTCTAACACTGTATCCCAAATCATGGCTTCGTATGGAAATGACAGACCTAAACCACAGACAGACAGAGCCTCTTTGAGCCAGCAGAAATGTACAGATCCCACATCATGTACAGTATATATGTAATCAATAAGGCAACTGCACATGTAATCCAAAAAACAGTGCACAATACATCAATTAAAACCATCATACAGGGAGAGGAGAATGTTTAAATTCCACAGTCTAATCATGTGTTGTCATTTTCATCAAAGTATTAAAAAGAAAGTAGAGTTGAAAAGTGTTTACTTATTTCAAGTAATATATCAATCATAACCTGCACAAATTGTGTGATAATTTGGATGCCATGCCACCACATCATCCACATTATATTTATAAATATATAAGACATTAGGCTGAGCAAAACATAACTGAGTAGTAATTGTGTGGTTTAATTGGATTAGATTATGTAATTCACGAGAACATCTACATTATGTAACACCAAACAGTGTCACATTGCATCAAGAAAAACTCTCTGTTCAAATGTGCAGTATTAAACAATACATAACTACCTCATGGGACAAGACGACACCATGACAATGTGGCATCTCATTATTCCTGTGTCACTCTCGCTGTCTTTCATTTTCTCATGTGCACACATACTTCTATTTGTTCAAGGCACTCCACCTGATCCTCCTGCCCTGGAAACACCCAACAGCATTATTATCATGGGGCCATTCATCACAGAGTGCTTTGTGAACTACTCGACTGTAAAAGATTACGCATAGCGTAAAAACACATAACATACAAGAAATGAGGGAGCACTAGGAAATGATGAGAATAAAACTACTTAAAGTATTTTATAGAATGACAATAAACACATCAAATAAAATGACTGTGACTGATGAGGAACCAAGAAACAGTTGTAGCTATAGGCTATCTATCTATAAGGAATTGTTTAACATGCATACCACTTAAACTTGATGGATGGCGGAACAACATGATTGGTGGTAAAACACTACAGAGGCCTTAAAGTCCGATTCACTCTGTAGAAGACACCCATAAAGCTGACACACTGACTAATGCCTCACTCCAACATGTGTTTCACTTCCTGGCTCTCTCCCTCACTCCGTCCCTCCTGTCAGACACACAGACACGTTTCACTTTCATACTCATATAGACGAACGCGGCCTACAGATCAGACACACTTCTTTATTTATATAAAGGTATGTTTTACTTCCTTCCCTTAAACTTTTTTTCTTCTTACAGGAGCAAAATCCAGACACATTCCAGATGTGCTGATCACATTACACAGCTGGATACACTTATCGCTACCCCTGAGTTTTCACTTTAACACGCAATCACCCACATACAAGACTGCTAACACTGGTTTTTCTGTCCATATGTACTAAAAAACAAATATCCTGTTCCATCTCATAGGACACACAAATATATGTTAATGACCCAGATACAACATGTGGACAGACATATACATGCAGTACACACTGGCACCGCCATGGATGCAGGCTGTTAAAACATTCAATGACCTACCCAGAAACCTACTTGACGACTTTAAATGTGCTCATGGAACATGAGTCTGAAAAGTCATTCAGATGTTGTTCCCTGGTCATCTTAGAGACTGGCTCATGTGTCCCATGTGTCATGCTTTTCCTTTTCCATCTACTTTTTTTTCTACTCCCCACCCTACACCCCTTTCTCTGTGCATCTGGCTTTCATTACCGTCCCCACTCCCTGCTTTTCTATGCCTGTACCTTTCTTCAACCACACTTTCAACCAGCCCATCTACTCTCTCATCTGTATTCCCAACAGACTCTTTTTCAGACCCTACTTTCCTCTTGTCTATCTCTCTGCTTGGCTGGAACTATCCCCGCCCCCTCTTCAATCCTGCCTCTCACCTCCTGCTCATACTTGCTTTGTCTGCCCCCCACACATTACCACCCCACTTTCCATGGAAAAGTGTTTCTGCTTTTTCCCTCCTTTGAAGCCTTTTCCAGATTCTTTCAGTAAAAAAGTCCCAGCTGCACAAATAATTCTATTTTAAATTATCAAAGGATAAAGGACACTCTAAAACGAATGAAATCCAGAGCACAAGACCCTCCTTTATTACCTGTCCTTGATGATTGTAGAGTTGGACTAGCTGTATTTCTTCCTAGATGTGCTGTTTTGTTGAGTGGATTTGTTGTTTTGGAGGATGTGCTCACAGCTCCCTGTGTAGTAGTAAGCGTAGTAGTAGTAGATGTGGTTGTCTGTTGCTGTGTCTTGGTGTTTGAAAGCAAAGTGCTTTGGGCAGTAACTGGTTGTCCATCAGTGTACGACGGTGTATCAGCAGTGGTGGTAGTTGTGGGTTGGGGTAAAGTCACAGCAGCAGAGCCCTGCTTTGGAGCAACTCTGTGTACAACGGAAGGAGTGTTCGATGCCAGTTCACCTAAAAAAATGGTGAAAAATACACATTTGTGACACAGTGTAAAAATTTTGAATTCAACAGCACCATACTGTCATTGAGCTTTCATTCTAACATATTTGATTTCTCACCTGTCTGAGGTGGCGCCTGTGTGACAACAGGGGAAAGTGTGGCTTTTGTCTCAGTCTGTGGCGTTGAAGAGATTTTACTGGCTGTTGTAAGCACAAACAGGTGAGGCTTCACAGTCTGGCTGTCCGGTGGTGGCGTTTTTATATCAGAAATACTAGATATCATGGTCTGTGCCTGTGGCCAATACTGCGCCATTTCATCACCAACCGTTTGACGAGGAACAGGTGAATCCTTCATCACAAGTGTCACTTTTGGAATACTTCCTGATCCCAAGCCCTGCAAATCATAATCCTCTGCCTCTTTGAAAGACACCTCTTCTGGATTTACTGCTGTCACTGGCCTATCACCTGCAGACTCAGCGACAGCAGTGGAGGGCAAAGTGGGCAGAGGTGGAGTCGAGACTTTTGTAGTGGCATCTCTGTTTACAGAAGCCCTGATGAATGCTAAACTAGCTGTGTCAGTCCTGGGCCTGGAGGCAGTAGGATGAGGTAAAACTGGCCCATTGCTAAGGTTCTGTGCAGAAAGGGCAGATATAAAAGAAGGAGTGGACTGCGCAGTAGGACGGGACATTCTTTGCCCCTGTTGCACTGCATTCGTAGTTGTCAGATTATCCTGGATTGTAGTTCTGATAGGCACATCACTGCGCCCTCTGGGAGGCAAAGAAGGCCAGAATCTATCAATCTGCTTTGTTGGTTTAGGTGATGAATTAACAAGCAAGTCCAGATGAGAGAAGGAGGGGGGGAGGAGCCAATGATGGTCTGGGCATCTGAAGGATGGAGGAGGGAGAGGACGAAGCCCAAGAAAAGGAGAGACATGGGAGCCATGGTCTGCCTCTGAGTGGTGAGCAGTGACTGGTCCCTCTGGCTGTCTTGTCAGTGTGTCACACCATCCTTCCCATGTGCTTCTGTTGACAGACAAAAAAACATTCATTTTTACATTTCATTAAATAAAACAAACTACACAGTAGGGGTGGGAATCTCTGGGCACCTCACGATTCGATTCGATTACGATTCAGAGGGCTGCGATTCGATTATAAAACGATTATTGATGCATCTTGATGCATCATATTTTTTCTATACAGGATCCCTGGATAATTACTAAGCATTTCATTTGCACATTAAAATCCAAAAGAAACATCCTAATTAGCTTAAAAGGACTAGTGTACATCCCTAGTTTACTTTATTAACCTCAGCTCCATGGTCCATTTCATTAACAACCAGTAGTCAGACTTATGAAAACTGAAATATAATTATCAGCATGTACAGTATGTGTACAGGACAGAGCTTTAGTCTCAGCTTGTACCTGATGTTTTCAACCCTTGACTAGTAGGTTAGTTAGTAATGACATACAGCTGATAATTAATATTACTTCATTACTAATTTAGCTAATGTTACATTAATAAATAAATCTTTTTAGCAACTTTTACGGGACCCAAGGACGCTTTACACATAGTTACAGTTACAGAACAACAAAAACTCATTCAGGACTGAATGCCTGGGTAAAGAGCTGGGCTTTAGTAGATCTTTGAAAGTGTCCAGACAGGGAGCGTTTCTGTGGAATAATGTAAATCTGTGATAATCTCTAATTTGGGAGTGTGTGTCGTAGCCTTGCTGTCCTGATTCCGAGGGCCGGTCAATGAAACTGCCACAAGGTTTTGGTAGCTGTATGGTTTCAGAATGCATGGCACATATGCCAATACACACAAAGACAAGACTTTAGCTTGTAAGTTATATAACAAGCTACACTATCAACATGATCAAACCCAAAAAAAGCCCGAAAAAGAGTCACAGATGGTTTCATTCAGTGGCAGATGGACACATTAATGTTTTTCCTAAATAACTGCCATAAAATGTTCTTTGGATAAATATCAGTTTCTTTCTTCTCCAAAGTCTTTTGGGTTTTTTTGTTCCAAGCAGCGTGACTCTACTCCTGCTTCTGCTAGTTCTGTTTGAGTCATAGATGCCAGGAGCTGACAGCTGTAACACCGAGTGTGGTGAAGCTCAGAGAGCTAAGTGACACGGAGAGACCCCAGGCCCTGGAGGATTACACAATCCCTCGAGTTATCTAGCTAAACAGCTGCCAGGTGCATCCCCTCAATATGCACGTCTTATCAAAAAACATGCCTTTTCTTTTAGTATTTGAGCCTTGCATAAACCCCCCTTGTTCACATTATAGTCTCTACCTATGACTCACAGCAGAAGATAACCTTGGGGGTGCAGTCAGGATCACACTGAAACTTCAGCTGAAACATTAGGAGGAAAAGCACAGAAAATAGAAATAGGTGCCTATGGGAGAATTCATTCTGCTGCTTATGACTCATCTAGTGCCCATTCACAGCTGCAATGTCTAGAGATTGCTGCAGCTGCACAGCAGGATTGGCATATGCAATTTGTACTCATGAAAACACTTAAGATGTGAGTAATCTGTGTGAGCATATGGGGGGAAAACGTGTTTAAGTATGTGTGTGTCCAAGGGGTCAGTCACCAAGCGGGAAGTCACAGAGCATACTGCAGGTATGTGAGAAAATGTAGACCAGTACATAAGAAATACAATCTCAGCTGGCCTTTGAGCTTCTATTCACCAATGTTTTGTTTCCTTGCTTACTAAGTGTTAGTAGTGTTACACAAGAGCCGCTGAAGAGAAACCATGTCCAGTGATAGAAGTGGTAGTATATCTCCATCTCCACCCACTCACAGTAGCCTCAATGTTTATTTTCCTTCCTGTCTCATCCACCTCTTATGCACTCAGTCTAGTTGGCTTTTGGCCAGTCCAACCTCTGATTAATCCCTGTTTTTCCCCTTTCTTTCTTTTCCTCTTGTTTCCCCACTTCAGTTGCTTCAACACAGTCCAACAGTATGTTCCTAGGTGAAGGTTGATAAGAGGGCACTGAAGAGAGGGAGATAAGGTGGATATAAGAATGCAGAGATAAGAACGACAAGTACGCTCACAGAAAGCATAGGCGGGAGGGGAAAGACAGAGATGGAAGGGTGGAGAAGGTGGAGGCAGTATGGTGATGGTAATGAAGCTGACAGTGGAGGGTACGGCGAAAGGAGGGGAAAAAAATGAGAGGGATTCTGTGACTAAAATTAAGACTGAGAGAAGTGGTGAGGGCTGTAAATTTGGAGGATATAGAGGCAAGTTGATAGAAACTGACAAATGAAAAGTAATAAGCAGAATATTTGAGAAAATGTAACCGTGTTTCTGGAATAACAGGTTTGTTATGGTCGGAGCACAGATATGACAGTTTGTCCAGGAAGGCATGCATAGAAACTGAGCCTGCTTCACCTTTCCTCTGAGGTTAACAGGCAGGTGCGCAGCCAGAGATAAACAACTTGACTATTGAGAAATGTCTTTTAGTAAACACACCACTATCTTGATCCAAAGTAATCCAGCAATGCGTCAGCCTATGTGTATGTTTATATGTGTATGAAGGTAGGTAGTGGAGATTAATGACGCTCAAAAGGCATTTGGCCAAATAAGCTTCAGTGAGAGGAGAGAAATACTCTGCTGCTGTATTTGAAACTGTCAGCATTAATCTCATCTCCACACGTGGGCCATAAGCACAAACACACAGCCACACACATCCAGCAGTGGTTCCCCCAAATTGTTTTTCTTGCCTACATTTCGACATTTTGACTAGATGTTTCCATTGAGCTAATACAAATGGAGCACATTTAGGCTGATTGGCATCTCCTCTAAGCAGTCTGAATTACAGATCTGGAATAGGACACCATGTGGGATGTGTGCGTTGTTGGATTTTGTTTCTAACCGAACACTACAAAGGCCAGATCAGTGTAGTCAGCTGGTTTGGTGTTTGGCTTGAATAAACGTTCATGCTCTCAGCCCACCATAGCACACCCTTGTATACTACATCTCCTTCAACAATGACTAAAATACAGCCACACTCAGACAGCACATCCCTCTGTGACTGTCCATGGGGGGAGAAGGCAGATGGGTACATGGGTTAGTCAAGAGTATTTTTATCATGTTCAACCCCTTCAGGCTGAGGGACACATCACTCTGTATTTGATTTGCAGTGGGGTTTGCATGTGCATGTTGTATAGATGTCGTCACTCTCTCTTATACAATATGTTCTTTATGCAAAGCAGGAAATGCCCACGGGTAATATCTTAATAGTACAGCAGCAAGCAACAATCTGAAGATTACTATAAACTCCTTGCCCACAGTATATAGACCTGCTGGTTACACAATAACATGAGTCAGTACAGCAGCAGCTGTTACTAATCAGTTAATCGTAATCGCAATAGTGATGTCATGTCTACACTAATACTGAACTAATATGGCTACCTAATGTCCATGCTGAACATTGGGAGGTGGGGGGGGGGTGTTTTTGGAGAATCTCCCTCTTTGCAAATGTTCTCTCTTTTCTGGCAGATTCCAGGCAGTCTGGCAGAGCAAAATTTCCATTCATTTGAGTGAATATTTCCACGGGCAGACATGAGTCTGTTTGTGGACAGAAGGATCTGTGTCTTTTCAGCAAAGACTGGTCTAATATACACTTGTCTCAATCAGGGCTGGGTATCAAACCTCGGTACTTTTTTGTAATGACCGATATGTGTACTAAGCATAGCGTACAGAAAACTGGGAAGTACTGAAAGATGAAAGAAAGCATTGAATGTCAGGGCAGGTTTGTAATCTTGTTTACTTATTCTTTGATCACTCATTGAAATCACAATTTAGCTCATTCTAGACAGTAATTCAAAGGCAAATAACTTGAGCAGCTGCCAATGTTTATACAACTTTGGCTTCTTTTTGTTAAAATAAATTAAGGATTTTGTAGAAAAACATGTATATTCCATGTAAGGTATCAAAATACTTTAAATCCTTCCTATTGAAACAAATCTAGTCTACAGCCATGCTAGCGACTCTGTGAGTCTGTAGTTAAGCACAATAATTCTTTGAGCTAAATACTAACGCCGGCACACTAGCATGCTCACACTGACAATGCTAACATGCTTGCGTTTAGCGGGTAATATTAGTTTAACATGTTAAATTGCTAACATTCGCTAATTAGCACTAAACTCAAAATACAGCTGAGGCTTTAGGAAATGCCATTTCTATTTCAGGTATTTGGTCATAAACTTAAGTGCTGGCAAAAATAAATGTATTCCTGAAAATGGTTTTAGATGAAAAGTCAGAAGATCACCAAAGTTGTTAAATTCATCCTGAGGGAGAGGTGAATGCCTGTACCAAATCTAATGACAGTTCATCCAATAGTTGTTGCAAAATTTCATTCATAACCACAAATGTTGACCTCACTGTGTCGCTACATGAAAAGTCAGGACATCACCAAAATCAGAAAGATTCATCCTCTGGGGACCATGAATGAATTTAATTTCATTTCATTCAATGTGTGAATATGTGTGGCCACATGCTGTGTGTCATTGCATGAGACGAGGTCATATCTGTGACTGAGTGTCGAATACCCGAGTTGTTTCCAATGTCAAGGTGGCTCCAGGATTTAACAGTCAGTCACTCAAGCAGAGAGGCTCTCCACCAAAAGGAAAAGCTTGTTAATAGATGAGAGGGATTAACATGAGTGGGACAGAGAAAAATAAAACAAGATACAAATCTTTAAAAAAAGACAAGAAATTCACAGTAAGCATCAGATTACAATGTGAGAGAGGTACTGTAAGATGGTTTCTGCAGTGACAGCAAGAATGGACAGACACAGAAAACAAGGACAGTGGAATAATGAAGATGAACAGAGAAAAAGAAAGAGACTGGAACGAACCAGCAGAGAGCTGTGTGTCACTGTGGCCCTCTGCACTGCAATGATTCCTCAGCCCAACACAGCAGTTAAGTACTACTCGCCATACAGATGTATAACTTGTTTGTACTTCGCTATGTAGAGGGAGAGGTGAGACTGTGGAGCAGTGTATGTATGTGAAGTTTTGTGTACGTGAGACAGGGAGAGAAATAGAGAGAGGGAAATGGGAGAGGGAGTATGTGTGGTTAACTTGGTATGCGGGTAGTGGGGGAGGTCACTGGTTTGACCGTTAAAAATTCCACACCTTGAAATAACATATGGATTGCAAACAGCTCCCTCAATATTCTCCTATTTATTTAAAGTATAGCTACCATATATAAATAATTTAATAAAACAGGCCCTCACCAATTCAGTAGGGATGGTGATGGCGCAATGGATAAGACACATGCCTTTGGTGTGAGAGACCCAGGTTCAATTCCCCACTGTGACCCATCTACCAATGTGTCCCTGAGCAAGACACTTAACCCCTAGTTTCTCCAGAGGCGTGTGACCTCTGACATGTATAGCAATTGTAAGTCGCTTTAGATAAATAATGTAAATGTAGTTTAAATGACGCTGATTAATATATCGGGAGAATGAGGTCTTCACATGCATTATAGATTCTCCAGGTTGTTTTCCAAGCAAGAACTTAAGACTGTCCATTTAGCTTTTAAGACAAACCAAAGGCTGTTAAAGATGCCTCTCTCGTGGCAGTGTACTGCCTGGGGGTGGTGTCAGAGCTCCTGTGGAGAGCAACTGACCACACAGCGAGGTCATGCTATATGAAGAGAGGGGGCTCCAGATCCAATCGTGGATGTGTTTGATCCCTGTTGAAGAGGATGTCCAGCTTAAAAGTGCTGAGCTCCACAACATCTTTGACTGATGTTCCGCCTTTATGCGCACCACAGATCAAAGGTCAACCGTAAAAGGGGTGAGGCACTTTAACTGCACTGTGACTTCACCACACACATCTTGACAGACACATGCTGCTGCACTCAGGGGTAAAACACAGGCCACAAATACTGACATAATAAGAGAGGTAACAATAGAAAGAAAGTTTACTATAGAGCTTACATTGTCTACACAGATTCAGTAATAATATGGTTTGAGAATGTCAAATTAGCACTCACACACTCCCAGAAAACACAACCTGAAAGATAATAAGTCTGGTAACTAATAGAGACAGCTGTTAAACCATGTCAGCCCACAAAATGCTTTCAGGAAAATAGATTACAGGCATCTCAGGTCATAACTGCTTGCCTGCTACAGGGAGTTAACCACAGCTCCACTTCAACCCACAACTCTCACTTTGTTACAGCTGGAGGCAATAAAATCACTGCTGTGTTAAGTGGTGTCTTGCATGGTGATCACATGAATTTGCAAACATATTGTATATAACAATAAAGTATCATGCTGTGCTTAGATGTCCTTGGTGCATGTTTACAACTTTATAAAAAAGTTAACTATGCATTTTCTGGACTACTTGGTCTACCTCCCACAGCCAAAAAGATCCAGTGCCATAAATTAGCTTAAGAAGAGATCATAGTGCTTAGTGGTTGTGTATTTCACTGTTATACTTATGTCTTGATTTATGTTTTATTTTCTACTTATCTGACAGTTCTGGACTTTCTGTTCTGCAAAGTGTGGTATGTCTGCTGTTAAATGGTATTATTTAACCATACTGCCTGTTTAAAAGCTTCCGGCCTAAAAAATTGATGAATGATAACTTCTTTTTTACAAGATCATCATTAATGGAAGCCATTTATAGGCTATATATACAAAGGCATGCAGTCATGGATCATCTTCTGTCCTGTTGCACCGTTTCATTCTTTTAAACCCTTGCTTCTCTGTGAAGACACTATCAAAGCAGCCAATAAATCTCTTGAGCTGCTGTAAAATTGGATAGGGCCTTTTTCTCTTTTCAGTGGAATGGGGTGTGCAGTTTTTCTTATGAATCCCAGTTGTCTACATTCAGAAGCATTCTGCCTGTTTGCTCTCAGGGAGATGCGTATTGACCCACCCCCCTGCATCTCTGATGCGTGCATGCGTTGAAATCCTGGTGAAGAGAACAGGTGAATCCAGATCATCTATGTACTGCAGCCCTTGTCCCTACATGTTGAGGTTGTAAATATCCTGCGTAAACACACAGATACAACACGTTGCAAGCAGAGGCCAAACAGATAAATATTGCCACACATGTTGCGGTTTTAACAAATTGCACCCATTTTTTCACCTCACTTTCCTGGTTTAGTCGCATGGCTGACGTGCCATACAAACTACTATTATTTTAAAGTTATTAGGCCTACTAACGACGTGGCTAGAGAACAGAACCAGTGGGCACATCTTTACGTAAAATGCGTAATAACAGAGCATATTTGCAGTTAAAGGCGGATATCCACAGTGTTTGCCAAGTAACGTTCGCCAACTGTACGTTACCCGAGTAGCTTAAGTCAGCTACTTAGTAAGTTCGTTACAAACGTTAGCTATAAAGTGTCCTTGTAAACTTTGCCACCGTAAATGTCTAGGGTAGTTTTAGGATTCAGCCAACAGTCAATTCGATATAGGGAACGATTCAACGCTATTTTTTATAAAAACTATCAAAACCTGACGTTATGCACCGTTGGTCACGGAGAGGAGTACGTCAAGGGCGTTACTACGTTACCGGCAGGAAGACTCCGCAACGGCTTCCACGGACAAAAACCGTCCAAATTGCCAATTTAATTACCGGTAACAACGTAACGTTACAGAGCATAGGAACCATGCAGGAAACCGAGTACAGGTAAAAATTAAAAAGAGCAAAAGTACGAGAAATGAACGTGAATAGCTTGTAAACCTGAACCAACGACACCGGTACCGCGGCACAGGTAGGCTATAGCTAGAGGCAACGTCACGCGTGGACCACTGCCGCATAGCAGCCACTCCACAACTGTTGTCATAAGTCCATCCGATAACAACAAACATACCTGCAGGAACGTGTGCCTCCTCTCCGATGGCGTCCTCTGCGGCAGTATATGAGCACTTATGAATTACCGACTTAGCCAAAGGAAAAGAGTAACGATAGTCCAGGTTGGTTCACCGCTTAGCCGCTGGATACAACTGCCTGTGTAAACCGTCCTCTTCGTATCGACACACAGAGAGGTTGCGTTCAGCAGCCTTGTAGTCCCCACTGCCAGCTCTCTAGCCATGAGCTTCTAAGGAGATGTACGCCCCCTCCAACTGCTCCATCTCTCTCCACATCGCTCCCTCCCTCTCATTTTTTTCTAACAAGCGGATAAACACGACTGCCTGCTACCCGCCAACCTACCGCCGGGCACGTCTGTTACGCAACAGCAGTCCGGCACGCAGATTCAGACTGAGCACCTTGTCACCTGAGCCTCTTCAGAGACAGTACCCAGTGGAAATATGATTACACCGGCACTGACATCACCACACAGCGTGCAGCGCCACTATCTAGGTTCAGATTTTTCCTCCCTCATATTGTAGCCGAAAATAAGCACCAAAATGGCTTGTTAAAGTGGCCTGGTATAGAGGGAGAGAGGAGTGTCATGAAGAGGACGCTTCTGGCTGTGTGGTGCAGCAGCGGTGAGGACAATAAGCTGGGAACAAAGCCCTGCACGAAACTCTAGATCCTTCTCCTCTCCTGCCCTCCAACCAGTTTGGAGGGAAGCAAGCCAACCTGAGCCACGATGATACTGTTTCCTCATGCTGCACCTTGGCTCAATGCCTACCCTCCACCCCTATAGTCTCTATGTTTCACAAGCACAAGCTCTAGTTTGGGCATGTTGAGGCTGCAGGTCTGGCCTGATTGAGCCCAAATGCAAACATTGTTCTCTCAACTTGGAACAATCTCAATGTGTATCATTATTTCTCTCTTAAGTGAGTGCCACTCATTACATTGTCCTCCTCACTGTACAGTCCCGAAATAACCTGTGCAGCTCAGAGGATTGCCCTAATGCCATTACATTACTACTGAGCCAGCAGGGGAGACACTGACGGGTTTGGACAGGAAGAACGGGACACTTCAAGATAGTAATCACTGCGCAGGGATTATGACTAATATTCTATAGGGTGGGAATAAACAATCAAACTCTACGTATTGAAAGACACACACCAAGTAGAGACAATTAGGGAATGGATGTTTGTGTCAAATCTTTGCTAGCGATGTCATGCTATTCATATTTTTAGCACGTTTAGGCATTTTGTGTGTGTGTGTGTGTGTGTACATGCACCTCTAATCTTGCAGTATTTATCATATGAATTGACTGTTATCCAGTTATGTATCTGCTGTAATATGATTACTGTAATCCCCATTCCCAGAAGTCTTTCCCCTAGCATAGGTGCCCTCTACTCTACTCTTGTCTTGAATGTTAAACAAGACATTGTTTAAAACAATGGTTCTCAAAGTGGGGTCTGGGGAACCCCAGGGCCCCTTGAGGGTGTTCCAGGGGGTCCCCAGCAAAAAGTGGAATAGTTGATTTTTGTTTAGTTTAATTCCAGTCATAAGTAACACAATGACAGAATTTATGACTACTTGGGTCACAGGTTTCATACACTTTCTGTAATACAACATCTAAAAGCAACAATTATTTCAGAATGGGGACTCAGATCGGGAAAAACATCTTATCAAATAGGCGTCTTTCTAATTTGTGTCAGTTTAGGGATCCCTGATGTGAAAAAGTTTGAGAACCACTGTTTTAAAATAAAGGAGAGCTCAACACCGAATAAGACATAAGTGAGATAATTGAGCTTTGGTGGTGCCATGTTACTTCTTTGAATAAAATTAGACCTTTCTTTCAAAATGAATACCATGACATGAAGTGACTGTCCTCCTGTCCCCGTCTTCAACTTTGTTTTAAATTAGTCTTAAAGCAAGTGCTCACACACCCATTTGTGTCAAGCAGTTTGATAGGTGACTGCATTATTATGACACAGAGAAGCCTCCCCAGGTGTGGTCCTCTTTGAGTGTAAGCATATCATTTTCATAATATAACAATAACTATCCCATTGGTCATCTTTGTCCTTTGTGCTACTCTGAAAAACATGTCTGTTTGAATTAAATCATTTTCAGTTCTCTCATAACAGAGACTAACATAACCCAAACTAGTGTATGTTTACACATCCTACTAATCTTAAATTAAACCAGGTCAACTAACATGTATATAGCCTTTGACTGACAGCTCTTGATTCATAAGGGGAATTTGTAGCAGGCTTTAAATAAAGTGAGAGGGGAGCAGTATTTAAAGACTGCTAAATGAACTAATTCTTAAAAAGGAGGGAGTTAGCTGCACTGAAGCTGGCATACACCAGAAGCAAACATGGAACTCTTGCCAACGCCACAACCATAATATGTATATGGATAGTGTTTCTATACCATCTTTGTCCAGGAATGTGGTGAATACATTCCTCTTAGTCATTTTGAATTGATCCTGGTAGGGGCTCTGAAATTCAACTCTGGTGCAGATGGAACTGTTTCCTCCTCCTGATCTATAAGGCAATGAATGTTAATCACAGCCAGCCAACTGGGGATCCTATCAGATGGTAGAAAGTATTAATTTTCTCCGCAAAATAAGCCTCTTTCATTAAGAACAGCCAGACCTTCATATGCTAACGTCCATCTACACTCATATGACTCAGAAAAGCTTAAGATTTAAAATACCTCTGCCAGCTCTGTGCTCTCAGTCTTTCTCTCTGTATCCCCCCCCAACCTGCTTTCCCCGTTACTGAGGCTCCCCCATGGCTGCCTCTTGAAGCATTGGGTTTCACCCATAGACTGTACCACATCTAAGGTGAATCAACACGACTCACTTTAAATTTTATCCATCTTAGGTACTGTATCACATACTGTTATATAATACATCTGTTACTACTCAGAAATAATAATATCCATCATTTTAAGTGGTAGACAGAATGTGGATGTGCATAGAGACCATTTTTGGCCTCACAGGGGAGAAAAACCTACACAGAGTCTGGATTTGAAAAACAGGATCACTTTTAAAAAATAAATAAATGGATCATAACAATTATGTAGTAATAATATTATTATTATATTATTTCAAAAAATTGACCCCTTTCACAAATATGGTTAGCTTTAAATTGCAACATGATTAGGCTATATTGTGAAAAATGTGCTGTTGTACATGTACAGGGCCACATTTAACTATGACTTCAATAAAAACGTGTATATACATGTCTACAAAAACCTAACTATTTATGTCTGTGGTATAGAATTGCATTTGATTGTACACATGTACCTAATAAAGGGGTCACTGAGTGTAAATTCACTATAGGTATTCAATACCTATAGTGAATTTAGCTCCTTACATCAATACAAGACCAGACACTCATGTTGTATATATTTAAAGTATGGGCAAAGATTTTATATCTTTAGGTTACCATTTAAATTATCTCTCGTTGGGATTAGCTCCAGCCCCCTACCACCCTGCAAAGGATGAGCGGTAATAGATATGGATGGATGGATGGATGGATGGATGGATGGATGGATGGATGGATGGATGGATGGATGGATGGATGGATGGATGGATGGATGAGCAGGACTGCTACGTGGCAATACAGGATTCTTACAAAAATTCTGCCTGTGTGTAATGAAGTACCAATTCATCAGATTAGCCAAAACCAGAAGAAAAAAAAACATCTGGACATTTTATCCATAAAGTTTTTCAAATGATTTTAGAGAAAATGTACAATATCATAATATTTATCAATAATTAAATCCACATGTATATCACATTCAATCTTGCTGGTGCACATCTGGAAATAGACAGAGGCCGTTGCTTTTTGCTGAAGCTCCAAAAGTGGCGCCCCCTGGTGCATGCAGGACGTAATGAAGTCCTATTAAAGAAAGTAGGCACGTTGTGAGATGTCCTTTCAACTGAACAGCTCCATTGGGCATAACACAAGCTGAGACCCATCTCTTACATAACACACAGGCCACTGTTGTTTTGTTTTAGCCTTTGTGTGTCAACATGTGACTTTTTCTTTCAAAATCATGCCCCCACCTCCAGCACACTTTCACCTTTCCCTTTCTTAAAAAAAAATGTATATCTCAGCTCTATTTTTACCATGCTTTCTTCTTCGCCGTGGCTCTGCCCTAAAGCTGGGCCCTAGCTTCTGTCCAGCTCAACTGGAGTAGGGATGAAAGCTGACTCACATATTCATTAACACACATGGCTGCACACACTTCCACAAATAAACAACTTCTGTGGACACAAGACACATACACACAGATGCAACAACTGCACACACGATGCACCTGCTCACTTAAGCCCTTAGGGCAAGACAGAGGTTTGATAACCATGAATTCTCTCCATATATTTACAACAAACTAAAATATTGCTTGGTCATTGCCGTAAAGGGACAGTAAAAGGTACCCCAGGAAACATTTCCATGTTGTCGCAAGAGAAAGTCACACTGGCCCCAAGCAGATAACTGCAATCCTTGCTATAAAAAGATCAGCTGACACAGTGAACCAATGCCTATAGATAAACATATAGACACCATACCACTTCACAGCCACCCAGCCAAGCGGCCTTTTATGATCCAACAGAGAGGCATACTATTTTGATGCAGTTAAAGCACTGAAGAAACACAACATACCATTTTGGCATCCGATGACCTTTCCAGACATGCATGCAGATGTCATGACGTGTTGGTGCATGGTGTAACAGTGACCAGGGGGCTTGACAGAAAAATATTCACTGAGGGAAACAGTGGTTATAAATTGTCCTTAAATAAAAGGAAAACAAGGCTGGCTATGAACGTACGGATTGGTATCTTTCAATGCATACTGCCACCTAGGGGCCTCTTCTGGCAACATTTAGCAGAAGTGAGAGCCAATGGTTTTGATTGGCTTGATATGGACATTTTCTCTCAAATACATACACATAGGCACATAAGTTATTTTGTCTTTATTGTAAAAACAAAACAACAACACCAACAGTGTTATAGAAATAAAGTGAGACGGTTTAGGTGTGATGAAGACGTTTCAGAGACTGAAGACTTACACTGCATGGTTTAATGGATAGGGATATTTATCCTTCCTAGACCGACAGAGATTCACAAAGTGCCCAACTATTCACCCCTCTATATATGTGTGAAGACTCTATTGGATATTTGTTCAAATCAAGACACGTGTGTCATTCAAGCCACATGCAACACTTTCTACATAGAGCCAGTCAGTCTGGCTGTCTGTAATGAAGAATAATAAGATAATCTTCACCTTGGTTTACCTAACAAATGGATAAGAGTGCATCATTATCAAGGCAGCTGCGTCAGTCAATTGACCAAACAGGCAGAAAGGTGAGGCAGAGTCTGAGTCACTGTTAGAGAGCTGTCACCTTTGACTTACTTTAGCTCAACAATTGACCCAATCATAACTTAGGGAATCTTGTGTCAAAGTATCCCTTAATTCCCTCACAGCCACTGTGCTGTATTTGTACTGTAATAGTGAACTCATAGGAGAGTAGAGATGGGTGAGGTCCCAGTAAACCACATAAACAATGTAAACAAAAAACCCTGAGAATGTTTTTACAGTAAATTGTTTTTATACCAAGTTCTTGACAAATACATATTTTATATATATATCATTCCTGATGTAAGAAGTGTGTTTACCTCATACCAATCTCTCATTCTCGTCAGACAGCTTTGCTTTCTTGTGAGACGGTGACTTGGTTTTCATGTTCTTCACAGTGGCATCTTTTTCTCTCTTCATTTTTGTTTTCTTGCATGCTACGCTTGTTTCTCCTTCACCATGTTGCTCTTCCTGCGGCTGTTTCAGATGTGGCACTTCTTTCAGCTTTTGGAACTTCTTGAGGTCAGCACAGAACAACACCTAAAACAGATAGACACACTCTGTGGTTACAGACAGCCAGACTGTAAGAGATGTGACAGAAGCTCACTGGCAGATACTGAATGAACACTCACCGACTGCGCCCAACCAGCATAAGGACCCCACAGTTTTCTGAAAAAATCCCCTGTAATATTACATTGGACATTGTGTTAACAAATAAAAAGAGAAACAAATTTCTGTGTTTACAATCATTGTAACACTGCGAACATACGACTTATGAGGTGCATGAATACTAACCAATATCTCTGTGTAGTTTATCCGTGATGCTCTTTTGTCCATTGGCAGAAGCATAGTTGTAGTCCCGTTTAGCAATCTGCCACACGTGTGTGTCTATGGGCACGGCCTCTGCCTTATCCAGGGACATCAGACATACACAGTCTGCCACCTACAGGGAGACCCTTAATTACATGTCATTGTTACAAGGTCACTTAATTTAAAAAATATATAAGAGCATAACGGGTTTTTTTTCTATCCTACCTTGGTTCCCACACCAGGAAGAGTGCGCAGAGCATCACGGGCCTGCAGATATGGGACACTGCGTAGACCTTCAAGCCACTTGAACCCATGGGTGTCCAAAATCTGCTTTGCGCTCTGCTGAAGGAACCGAGCCCTGTATCCAAAACCTAGATCCCTGAGACACGCCTCTACGCTGCTGTCTAAAAATGTAGAATACAACACAATTGTGATGATAGTATGAAGGCTTCAGAATGCAGTAAATTTACATTCACTGACCCCTGAAATGGCTCAAGAACATGACTCCCAATTTGGCTACTTCACTCTATGGTTAAAGTATTTTTTTTCTAAATTAGTAAATTGGAAAATGTCACAATTACTCTCATTGAAGTAAGTATACAGCCGCATGAAATATTTAGGCACTTGAAGGAAGAAATAAATACAAGAGACAGGGTTGTAACATATTTGTCGTATAACCTGGACCAAAGCAATGAATTTGCACCGCTGAACCATCAATGATAGGCAATGGTTGTGAGGATGTTTCTCTCTATTTTGCAACATGACTTGAGGTGAAAATATTTTTGCATTGGCAAGGATTCAAATCAAGGAATCCTGTTTGGATTTCTTCCCAGTTAACCACTAACACTAGCAAACGTGAAGAGACAAATAATACAATTTCAGACCCAAGAGACCCAGGGGCACTGTCACAGCTGTAAACCCACTGATACCAATGTTCTTGAAATATTACAAATAGGGGTGTCAATCTGCGGGGAAAGAATATGGCACCTGCAAGTGCAGACAGGGAAGGAAAGTTGTAGTAAGAGGTTTGATCCAGTTGGCACAGTGGGGCGCCCAGAGCCTGACACAGCCTCTCCACCATGCCCTGAATACGAGAGATGTGGTTGTTGGAGGTGCAAATGAAGGAAAACAGGCATTCAGTGGGATCCTGTCGCATCATCCGAACACCTATGGGGAGACCAAACAAGATATTTAAGACATCTTTCATAAAACAAATATCGGCGCAGTTATTACTTTTTGCGTGATAGGTTCACACACACACACACACACACACACACACACACACACACACACACACACACACACACACACACACACACACACACTGACCTGTAAAGACGTCTGCAATGTGCTTGAAGTGGGGGTCTGCTGCTCCCCATTCCTTATACAGATCCCCCAGTTTCACATTTAGCTGGAAGTAATCTCTCAGCATCTCTTCTTCCTCGTGAGAGTCCTGCACTAAAGTCACAGCCACCTGCTCCTCTTCTTCCTTCTTCAAAGCTCCTTTGAATCTCTTCTCTGACTTGTTCTCCATCTGGAGAGAAACATCAGCTTTCCTCTTCCTGTCACGTCCCTCCACCCCACTATCTTGGTTTTTGTAAACTCGGTACCAAAGATTGTCATCTGTCTGAGTCAGAGTCCAAACTCGTCCTCCCATCACCCCGGTCCAGTGGCCGTCTGCAGTTTCTCTCCAGCTGTGGGTTGAGAGGCGTTAATACAAAGTTATATGTAAGGTATCTAAACTGTTTTTGGTCAGTGCTGTAACTCTCCTGTTGATCAGGACGCTGACAGACCAACGCTACATCTGAGTCTGGTCCACCTACCGGAAAGATTGTCCACAGGCAAGAGTGAGATCCAGGCGCAGCTCTGACTTTGCACAGGCCATAGATCTCCACATTTTTGCCCCCGATAACAGCACCGCATGTTTGGCCATAACTGTTTTGATGTTAACAGTTACCCTGCAGATTATTTAGAAGTTAAAATAAGCGTTTACTTAACTACCACAGTTCCCCGGTATTATAAAACTCATCGTGGCGTGAGCTAGTGTATATGACAGCGCAAAAAGCCCCATGCACATTAATGCAAAGTAATTTTACGGGGAGCAACAACTTCGGCAAGCAAATCACTTCTATGGACTTGTAGCTAGCGTCGATTATGTCTATGGCGTCGATATTGATGGACAACAAAGACCTTACACAGCGTTGAAAAGCTGCGCTTATTTGAGAAGAAACATTTTCGAGAAGTGGAAAGATCAAGGATTTGCAATTCAAATTGTGATCTAAAATAAATAAGAAGTGATAATGGTCCTAACTTCATAGTAATAATTAATAGAAATGACTGAAATGTCAATCTGATGCAACATTACCTATATTCCGGTAACCCCTCCCTTATCGATGTCAACATGACTGCTGATTGGCTCTCTTCGTCATGGCAGGCGGCACTTAAATCAAGCTCATTCATGATTGGTCATTATCATCTGTGCCCGCAGTGTTCTATTGGCATATTTTTTGTAACTCCTTTTTTCTCTTTGAGGTGTACCGGAAGTCGCTCCTCGCTCTCTCTCCGAGGAGTGAAGCCGTGTGTGGTGGTGGCGTGTCTGCGAGGCTTCGATCTTGCCGGTGAATACGGTGGAAAAATGGCGGATACATTGGCACTATTCACTTCCATTGGGCTCAGTGAGCAGAAGGCGAAAGAAACCCTGAAAAACGAGGCGCTTAGTTCTGCCCTGAAGGACGCAGTTGTTCAGGTACAACACAATGTGTTTGGGGAAACTAAACTTCCTGGGGTTCAGCTCTGTAATGTGACTGACATTCACTTGTTTAGCTCACTTGTTGTGTCCTCCAAAAAAAGAAATCAGTTCTTCTAACTTTTTAATGCTGCTCCAGTAATGGTGTTGCTGTACTGCATACTTTTGGATGCATACATTTTTTCATAATTTTAAAAAAATAAAAATTCTTGTGGTGGGGTCACCATACTTTCATTTTCACATTCAGGTTGTTTGCAGACATTCCTGACAGATTCAAAATAAACAAACAAATAGCTCCTTGTATGTCTTAGCTTTTGCACAATCCATTAGCTCAAACATACTCGTATTTTGAGACAGTGCACAGACATTTTGGGGGCAGGGGCTCAAGTGAAAAAAGGGCACTTAGTTGTCATAATGATTCATTTAAACAAAAAGTTAAATACTGACTTCCTTACTAATTTATTTCATTTAAAAATGATTTCTATAAAATGTTCAATCCACACAGAGGACATGGTCTTTAGTATTTGGTATTCTTTGGTATTATCTAAATTGCGGATGCAACTCTCTCATGACGTATACATACACACACAAACTGATGGTGGCGGACGGCTGTTGGAATCATGTAAGGATCTATCAGCATTATTATTATTTATTAGTTATTAGTTGAGGATCCTACAGTCAAAAAATAAGTTACTGTTTAAGGAAGGACACTTTTTCCATGTAGTGGAAATTTTGAGACTTTGGTCTATTTTGCTTCTGTGTTTTCTTTTACTACCGGTGCCTTGGGTTTAGCTGTAAACTCGAGAGATGGTACAGAAGAAGCGAGAGCATAGGAACTTGACAAAGACTTATTGCCCGACCTGATATTTATTTTTTCCCCCCAGTAAATATATTTGTTTGTTTGCCCCTTTTGATGCCTATATGTGCACGTGCGTGTTTTGAAAGGGGAAAAAATTTATTTTTAACTTTTCTCATTTGTTTCAAAAGGCCCAGCATGTCCGTGGAGCAACAGGAGTGGACAAAGCCATGGGTACATTGCTGTACAGTATGGCATCTCGCCTTAAAGACACCAAACGCCTGCCGTTTCTTTCAGACTGTATCGCTCAGTGCAAAATCTGCACAGAGCAACAGCTGGCAGGTAATTTTTGACATTATTGACTGAATATAACAATGAGTTATAAAAACTGAGACTTCTAATAACATAACATATTTTTGCATTAATCTTTACTAACTGGTCATTTCTCAGACACAAGAAAACATTGAAGAGAAGTTCAGTGCATTGCATTCATTCCCGCATCACTGCTCACAGATAAAACAATTATTGCAGACCCAAATTTGGTCAGGATGCCAAGTTCTAAATACTTAATTTCTCCTCCCTCTTTTTTTGGCAGCTGCCCTGGACTTTGTGAAGAGCCATCCTCAGGATCCCATAAACCAGAAGGAGTTTGACGAAGCATGTGGAGTGGGCGTGGTCATAACACCAGAGCAGATTGAAGAGGCAGTAAGTGCATTACATTGCCCAGAAGCATGATGTTCCTTAAATAAGGTGTGTTCAGTGACTGGAATGTTGCACAGGTGGAGATGGTGATCAAAAAGCACAAGGAACAATTGTTAAAGGAGAGGTACCACTTCAACATGGGACTGCTGATGGGTATGATGATCTCACACTTCATTGTTTGAGTATTTTTGAAACCATTGAAGCCTATCAGATAGCCACAATCTCACTAATCTTTGTGTCTGTCACAGGAGAGGCACGCTCTGCCCTCAAATGGGCCGATGGAAAGGTCATCAAAAATGAGGTGGACATGCAGGTGTGTTTAAAAAAAAAAAAATAAAAAAATTTAAAAAAAGTATTGTTAGTAGTATGTCTGTCAATATAACTGTATATTATGACTAACTCTGGCTTTCGTCTTTAAGGTCCTACACCTCCTAGGACCAAAGACAGAGGCTGACCTTGAGAAGAAACCTAAGGTAACTCCCATCACATTATTTAAAGGAATAGCTTGACATTTTTGGAAATGTACTTGCATTTGCTTTCTTCCTGCACCCAACCAAGAAATAGTCTGGCACATAACCCCTTGTAAAATCACAACTTAAAGTTTATACACTTCACTTTTTGTTGCAGATTAAATAAATAATATATAAAGTCAATGAGCATTAGAGGTGCTGGAAGGCAGATTTTGTTTCCTTTGGACAGAGCCAGGCGGCTAGTTGTAGCTTCGTATTTACCATACAGATATCTTTTCATGTGACAACACTGAAGAAATGACACTTTGCTACACTGTAAAGTAGTGAGTGTACAGCTTGTAAAACTGTGTAAATTTGCTGTCCCCTCAAAATAACACATCACACAGCCATTAATGTCTAAACCGCTGGCAACATAAGTGAGTACACCTCTAAGTGAAAATGTCCAAATTGGGCCCAAAGTGTCAATATTTTGTGTGGCCACCATTATTTTCCATCGCTGCCTTATAACCCTCTTAGGCATAGAGTTCATCTGAGCATCACATGTTGCCACTGGTGTCCTCCTCCGCTCCTCCATGACGACGTCACGGAGCTGGTGCATTTTTCCAAAATGTCTAACTATTCCTTTAATCACTTCACAATGTTTTGACTGCTTCTGTGGTTAATACCTAATTGTTTTGCAGCCCCAGAAAACTAAACTTGCAGAGAATGAGGTAAAGGTGAAGAAAGAGGAGGTAGCAGAAAATGGTAAGCAAGAGGAAAAGTGGACGGCAGACAGAAGTGAATTTAATTGTTTTTGTTTATTTATTTATTTTTATAAATGTGCTTGTTGGTTGTTTAGGCGCAGTGATGCCTGGGGAGGGAAAGTCACTGATGGAGCAGCTCAGAGGAGAGGCACTGAAGTTCCACAAACCAGGTAAGAAGGTACCACCTGGACAGCTAGATGCGCATCTGCTTGTTGCTGTTTAACTCTTCATCATCATCTAGAGCCATTTTAAAAGATTTACTTACAGAGTATGTCGATCTTTCATTCTTCCTGCTTTCCACCCTACAGGAGAGAACTATAAAACTGAGGGCTACGTAGTCACGCCAAACACAATGAATTTGCTTAAAAAGCACCTGGAGTTTACTGGTGGACAGGTACAAACTTTACATATTTTACTTGAACTTTTGGGAAAGAAACACATAAACTTAAAAAGAAAAATTGATTGTTCTTCTTTCCATCTACAAATCCTTTTTTAGATACGTACCCGTTTTCCTCCTGAGCCCAACGGTATCCTTCACATTGGACATGCCAAAGCTATCAACTTCAATTTTGGTTATGCAAAGGTGAGTCTTTCAGTTCTTTCTTACCATCACATTAGCTGTTGTCCTGGTGCAGCCGTCTTCTTTACACCTTGTCTCTTCCTGTAGGCAAACAATGGAATTTGTTTCTTGAGGTATGATGACACAAATCCAGAGAAAGAGGAGGAAAAATACTTCACTGCCATCGCGGACATGGTGGAGTGGCTTGGTGAGTTTAACGCTGTCGTTTTCCACATTTTTGATTTGATCAAATCTGTGTTGGTTACACTTTCAGGAAGATAGCTTCTTATTAATATAACTGTGTTGCACAGGCTACAAACCTTATGCTGTCACACATGCATCAGACTACTTTCAGCAACTCTACGACCTTGCTGTGGATCTTATCCGCAGGTGAGTGTAGGAACTTTGTGTATGCATTCGTAAATGTGCGCATTCTGGTGGATAATGTCTAATCCTTTTATTTCTCTCCCTTCAGGGGTCATGCGTATGTGTGTCACCAAAAAGGGGAAGAACTGAAGGGCCACAACACTCTTCCATCACCCTGGAGAGACCGACCAATTGAAGAGTCCGTGGTGTTGTTTGAGAGGATGAAGAAGGGCATGTTTCTTGAGGGAGAGGCAACGCTGAGGATGAAGATGGTCATGGAGGATGGGAAGATGGACCCTGTGGCGTACCGCATCAAATACACGCCGCATCATCGGACAGGAGATGAATGGTATGTAAACCTGAATGGTTGTACTTCCTTTGCACCCAGTTCCATTTAAATACAGTATCTTTCCCACAACAAGCTGTGTTTTACTTAGACTCTCATCTTATTTTTCTCTGCAGGTGCATCTACCCCACTTATGACTACACCCACTGTCTGTGTGACTCCATTGAACATATCACACACTCACTCTGTACCAAAGAGTTCCAGGCCAGGTAAACATGAATTATTAGGTGATCCATTGAAGCTCAACTGTATACTCATAATCTCATAATCATAATCTTCCACTGGGCATACGAATGCATTGTAAATGTTCACTTTCTTTGTTGGTTCCTTCTTGGAACAGGCGATCATCATATTTCTGGCTGTGCAATGCTCTGGATGTGTACTGCCCTGTGCAGTGGGAATATGGACGCTTGAACCTCACTTACACAGTCGTGTCCAAGAGGAAAATCATCAAATTGGTAGAGACCGGCGTTGTCAGGTAATATAGAATTTCTTTTTGGATATTGTCACCAACATATTTATATTATATTACATTACATTACCATTACAGTAGGGCTGAATAATAAAAACATATTAAAATTATTATTATTATATAGGATTATTATATTGCAGCACAACAATATTTAATTAAAAATGGAATTTTGGCACACATTGAGAGAGAGATTTTTTGGGGAAAAGAGCAGATATTTAAATCGTCCGGGGCAACCAGATGAGACGTCATTAAACCACTGACTTAACATAGTACATCAATACATCATAGTACGCATCATTCTTAAATCTTTCATTCAAAATAATACCACAACTAAACATAGTATATGACAAAAGGACCTATTAACTGTATTGTATGAGTATTTTAATCATATTGCTCTAGAATGTGGCTGTTCCTATAAATGTCCTGCAGTGTCAGGATGAAATTATAGCAATGAACTCAGCAGTAATATGAATTCCATAACTGAAAAGGGCTTAAGTCCTCCCAAGCATATTAAAACCTACCACAACTTTTGTAAAAACAACACAGATGTCTCACAGCACATACATAAATCAGATATCATGCGTGAGTTTAAACCATATATACTTCTCGTAGTGGTTTGGTGTACAGCATTTCAAACAAAACCTTTCGTGTCTCGTCTTCATGCTTCATACAATCTGTTAGGTAAGTATAGAAAGTTATCTTTTCATTTATCTTTTTAATTACAGAGACTGGGATGATCCCCGGCTTTTTACTTTGACTGCGCTCAAGAGAAGAGGTTTCCCACCAGAGGCAATCAACAACTTTTGTGCACGGGTAAGCAGAACGGATGGAAGGGTGGGGGAACTAGTATAAACATGTGAGGACAGTGCTGTCGTGTAACAGTATTTGTTACATCTGCACGCAGGTCGGAGTCACAGTTTCCCAGACAACGACAGAGCCCCACCTTCTGGAGGCGTGTGTTAGGGAAGTGCTGAATGACACAGCACCTAGAGCCATGGCTGTGCTGGAACCGCTCAAAGTCACTATAACGAACCTTCCTGCGAATTCAAAGGTTTGTACAGTTTGACGTGTAACGTCAAACTGCTCTGTGAGGACTTGTAATAGCCTGTATGTTCTGTCTTTACATGATGTTTAACATCATGGGCACTGAATCTTCCTTCTGTCGTCCTTTTTTGTGTCAGTCGGAAGTACGAGTACCAGACTTCCCTGCCAACGAGGCCAAGGGCAGCCACGTGGTGCCATTCACAAGCACAGTCTTCATTGAACAGAGTGACTTCAGAGAGGTTAGAGAGAAAAAAATGCAAAATAAAAACCCTTGTAGTAAAAGTAACAGAAGATGATGATAGACTGATCTCCTTTTGTAGGTAATGGAGAAGGGCTACAAGCGTCTGACCCCAGAACAGCCTGTAGGTCTAAGGCATGCTGGATATGTCATCTCTGTCCAGAAGGTCATCAAGGTGAGACTCCAGATGTATCAAAGTGCAATTTAATTTACTAACAAAGTGTGATGAAAAATTACATAGTGGGCTAACAGCAGCTGTCCACAAAGATAAAATTAAGAACAGATTTTTAGCAGTTCCGACTGCTCATTGACTCAGTTGATCTTAAGTAATGTGGCTCAGCAGGTAGAGCATGCAGTCCATTAATCCCATGATTGTAAGTGTGAGCCCTGCCTACTCTGGTCCACACATCGGGAGTGTCTCATGGACATGCCCTGCTGACATCCACTTTGTTTCTCAGGACCCTCAGGGCAAAGTGGTGGAACTGGAGGTGAGCTGTTGCAGTTCTGAGACTGCAGAGAAACCAAAGGCCTTTATCCACTGGGTCAGCCAGCCTTTGGTGTGTGAAGTGCGACTTTATGAAAGACTGTAAGTCACACATAAAAAAAAATCACTGTCATTCACAACCTATACTTGATGTAGAAAACTCACTTAAACAAAACGTCTCACTATCTGTAGATTCCTGCACAAACATCCAGAGGATCCATCTGAAGTGCCCAATGGCTTCCTGAGTGACATCAATCTAGTGAGTAGCTCTTCACTCCTGTTTGGATTAACTAAGACATTAAAATGGGCGTAGTGACTGTTTTTATTGCATTTCTTAGTGTCATTTCTTAATGCATTTTTGTCATGTAGAATTCCCTGCAGACGATAAGCAGTGCCTTAGTGGATACCTCTGTGAAGGGAGCAAAAGTTTTGGACAAATACCAGTTTGAGAGAGTTGGCTACTTCTCTGTGGACCCCGACAGCACCGCAGACAAGGTACAGTAAGATGAAACAACTTTGAAACTGTTGTTTTTTATATAGTACAAATGTGCTTCTATCATCAGTTCATTTGAGAAATAATTTTGGGATTGATCTTTCTTTCACTGCAGCTCGTCTTCAACAGAACAGTCACCCTCAAAGAAGACCCTGGGAAGATCTGATTGCCTGAGATCAAGCCGCACTTCCTGCTACCCATGAGCCCATGGATACAAATGCAAATTGTTTGCATCACTCAATGTGTGACATCAGCAAGGTCACTGACTGCTTAGCCTGAGACTTATTGGAATCAGTTACATTAATATTTACCTAATTATAATTCTCTTGCATCAGATCTGTTTCACTGAAATTGGAAAATATTATTCTATTTCATGATTGTCGGCTGGGAATTCTTCATAAGAGAATTGTTGCCAGCAAAAGTACTATGGTATTACTTTGCTCAAACTGCAGCTTGGTTGGTCAGACTCCTCTTGATTATTTTATCTGCTGCAATAATATTCACAGTTTCCTCTTTTTTTTGAATGTGTGCAACTTTTGATCATTTTCAACAAGGACCTTCTCTATATTAATTTAATACTGGCACTAAGCTTACACAAGGGCGATGCTCTCAAATGTCATACATGACTTTCCTACAAAGGTGGTGAGTCACTGCCAAACCCTCATGTGTTTTTTTTCAATACTCAGTGAGGTGCCAATGTCAGGAGACAAAAATAAATAATACAACCAAAATGCGATGTCTCTGTGTTAATAACTTGAATCTGATGCCAGTATTCTGTGACCAGTGATATTTTAGACCATATTTTACTCAGTAATCAGTATCAAATGTTTGACGTAGTATGTGATGATATTTTGGCTATGGTTGTAGGTAACTTAACACATACATTAAATCTAGAGGTGGTGACAGTAACACAAGATAACATATGAACATGTTATTATAAAACACACAACCACGATGCTAATAATGATTACGTATATTTTGAATCATTGTTTTTTTGTGCCTTATTTGCCAGTTGAGTGTTAGGCAACATAATTTGCAATAAGGCAAATATTGACAGAAGAACTACTGGACCAATACTGACATATCAGTCAAAAATGATGGTACACATTGGTGCATTAAACTGTTTTGAATTTGCATTGAATGTATAGGAAATACATGTTTTTAGGTTGCAAAATGTTTAAACCTTATTTATATTAAAAGATGAGTTATCCTTTACTCCACTTTTTCCCAGTAAGGAAATTATAGTTACAGTATACTCAAGCAGGTGTTTGGTTCAAACAGTGAAGTGCAGACCACGCTTAAAAGTAGTGCGTGGGAATTAACCCTCAACTGCCCAGATTGTCCTGAGCACCACCCAAATACTCAGCGCATCTCTTTGGTACTACCTTAAAAGATTCAGAAGCCAGTGAACCACTAGGAGCGTCTGTCTGGCACAACTGGGTTTTAAGGTTGACTGATATCTACCCGATCTTGTCGGCTACTTTGCCCGTGTGTGTCGCCTTTAACGGACTACCCTTCAGGCGTCCGTTACCGCGATATTATGTGGTGGAAATATCGCGACAGCACGATAGAGTTACAAATCGCTTGCTTATTGGTCTGAGGGAAAGTGTTGTAAGATGGCGCCCAGCGAAATATGAGTGGATAAGAAAAAGAAAAACTACAGCTAGCCATTTGACGAAAACCACGACAAATAAAGAATAAATCAGCCACAGAGAAACGTTAGTAGCACCTCGGTTTTGTGCTCGTTGAAATAGGAGTAACGTTTCGAGGGTAGAGAAGCGCTTGTGGGCGGCTCGAGCCTCGGCCCGGTTGAGGAAGAGAGGTAATGCTAGCTAACGCGCCTGCTAAACGTTAGCCTGCTAGCTTTGTATATTACAGAGAATACAAATAAATGTAGCTGGTGTAGCGTTAACTGCAGGAGAGAGGTACCCAGGTTTCCGATGCTTTCTGTTTGTGTGCCGCCTGTTACGCAACGTTAGCTATTGTGTTGTTTGTGCATATGATTGCATTATAACACTTTGCCAAACACAGCTGTGGCTGGTTCGTATTTGCAAACAACACGCGGCTAGCTAGCCGTGTACCTGGCTAACCTAGCTTGTTGTGTAATCAGCTGAAAGATGCGCCGTTATAGAGCCACTGCAAACACACAGTCGTAACTTGTAATTGTTTTGTAAAACTTGCATGTTTTCTTTATGTTAGCGGTTTCCGTCGCTGCTGTGAATACTGCATCGGATTTGGAAAGTGGCCGCGCTTTTGTCCCTGCTCGTACACACTCAGCTAGAATTAGGTTAACCCTTTCGTATTACCATCTGTCTGTGTTGACATTGAAGCACAGTTTGTAAAGTTATAACTGATGTGAGCACAGCGCTTTTGTCCTTTTTATTTTTACTTTAAAAATCACGTCGCTTTCTTGCCTTTTCAAGTGCGTTTGAGTCATTATCGTTTTGAAGGAGTTGTTGAAATGTGATAAATGGTTAGTCGTTGTTGATGCAGGTATGTACCTAAGCATGCATTTAATTCATAACAACCCCAAGTGAATTCTGCCTTTTTTTCAAATCTACCAACAGAAGAAGACACTTTCAGCAGAAATGAACAACTCCCTGGATGGCACAGGCTCTTACGAGGAGCTTGTGAGACAAAAAGCTCGGAGCATCCCTCAGCATCGCATGAAGGAGTTCCTGGAGTCCTTGGCAAGCAAGGGTCCAGATGCCCTGCAGGAATTCAGTCAGCAAAGTGGAGATACCACCACCACCACAACCACTATGGTCTACCAACAAGAGGCGAACTGCATCTACACAGACAGCACAGAGGTGGCAGGGTCATTGTTGGAATTGGCTTGTCCGGTAAATGGTCTAAAATGGTGACTAATTGGTCACATAACAGTCTGTTAAAGAGTCCTGTCCTTGAAATGAAACTCTTTTAACAGACACTATCTTCTGATGCAGGTTCAGGTGCAGGTCCAGCCGCAGCAGTTACAGGAGTCCACATCTCAGCAGCAGTCTGTACAACAGAATACAGAGCAACAGATAGTGCAGGTTTGTACCTTTTTATTAGACCTTTGTGTTATGTTTATCCCCTAACCCTGTTCCATTCAATCATTGGTCAGGTCTAAATTTGGCCTGTTGTCTCTAATTTCAGGTGCAAATCCAGGGCCAGCAGCAAGGTCAGATGCTGGGTCAGGTCCTCCAGGTGCCCTCTGGCTCCCATCAACAGCTTCAAGGTGTGACTACTGCACAGCTGATTCAGCCTGGGGACCTCACAGAGGAGCAGCACCAGCAGGTACGTTTAAGCACACCGTCATCAAGAGTTTGAATGTTAGGGGTGCACTGTTTAGCCAAAAATAGCACTTTCAGTGTTCGGCCTAATAAGTCAAAAGACTGATTAATTATATCAACAATTATGTTGACATGTCGACAATGTAGAAGTATTGTAAAGTATCCGAGAGACTCAAAAATTGCCGTTTGTCGTCACTGTTCTGCTAAATTGTCTTCTAGCACATCCACACCATCTATGGCTGACTTTATAGAAAAGGCAACAAACAGTTTGACCCGCTTTGAGTGTTTCTGTCACTCCTTTCTGAGAAGGCGATTAAGTTAGCAACTAAATTTGGAGTGCGCACATATTCAAGCCTTTATGGTAACTGAAATGGACCAGTACAAGCTGACAGGCAGGTTAGCGACTTTATCCTGTCAGTTTTTCTCTTTACAAAGACAAGTGTTGCAGAATGAGAGTCCTACCTGAAGAGAGGCTGTGAAGTCTTTATGTTACGTGATACGAGAACCACACGACAAATGAAATATTGGGTCCAACTTGATTAATTTAGCACAAGGATACACGTGACAATGTCCGTTTTTCAAAATGAGGTGTCTATACAGGTTGGAAAGTATAAAACATAGAAGTATAAAACATATTACTTGTGTCCATTAAAAGAAAATGGACACATGTCCAAATTTAAAAAAAAAAAAAAGGCAAAATAAATGGAAAAGCTATGAATGTGCTTCTTCAGTGTTCGGTATTCTGCAATTTTTTTGATTATATGCAGTTTCGGCTTTGGCCAAGAATTTTAATTTTGGTGCATCCTAATTGAATTTACCCATGTGTCACCCATGTGTGTTTAGCTGCAAGCCCAGTTGGTGGCTGCAGTTGCAGGAGGACAACAGATCCAAATCCAGACAGTGGGGGCCCTCTCTCCCACACAGCAGCAGGACAACGTTGAGAGGAGGGTACTGGGAACCACTGTCGCTACTTCACAGGGAGCAGGTGTCCTCCAGCCAGCCAAGAAGCGTAAGGTTGACATGCCCATCACTGTGTCCTATGCCCTGCCTGGTCAGCAAGTAGCCACAGTCCTGGCTATCCCTCAGGGACAGGGCCAGCAGCAAAGTTACGTGTCACTGCGGCCAGACCTCCTAACCGTGGACAGCTCCCACCTTTACAGTGCTACGGGCACTATCACCAGTCCGACAGGGGAGACCTGGACAATCCCTGTCTATTCTGCTCCTGCTGGTTCCGGAGGCCGTGAGCAGGTCACACACATTGCCATCCCCCAGGAGGCTTATGGAACAGTGCAGGTCGCGGGGACAAACACTACAACAATGACCACAATGCCAACGCAAGTTACTGTTGAGAACGATAAGCTGAAAATCCCTGCCAGTCAAAGTCAGACAGCGCAGGCCGTTTCCAGCATAACAAGCTCTGGAGGAATGGGAGGCCAAGAAGAAGTGGTGCACACACTCGCTGCAAACACACTGTTCCCAGCCCAGCTGATGAATGGAAATATCCACATCCCTGTGGCAGTACAGGGCTACTCCAATGCTACACAGTCCCTTATCTGGGATCCACAGCAACAGGTGCTGCACACACAGGGGCTGTCAGGGCAGGAAGCACAGCAGCTGCAGGTAAAAATGTATACATTCACAGTTGTTGAGCTATGTTGGTCTTTTATCATGGTTAGATATGAATACATAGACCTGTATCTCTTGACAACAGTATTGGTGTGTGTCTGCACAGGGTCAGACAGTGGTAGCAGAGGTAGATGGCCAAGGACAGCAGCAGGTGCAGGTGCAGGAGCTGCTGTTGCCTGCCACTCTGAAGCCAGAGGAAGGGCTGGACGTGTGGCGGCTTTGGGCTCAGCGGAAAAATGCAGAGTTGGACAAATCAGACAAAAATAAACTGGCACCAATTGGCCGTACGTGCATATACACAATTTTTATTATTGTGTCAAAACAATATTTTGTTGTTGATGCACATATGTGTTTTGTCATTATCTCCTCTGTTTTTATCTGTTATCCCAATTACTGATATGTGTGTGCGTGTGTGTGTGTTTTAGGACGCCAAGCACTGCGTTTCCAGGAGGACTTGGTGTCGTGTGCGGTAGCTGAACTCTGCATGGGTCTCTCGTTGATGACAACAGAGGCTCGGGGGCTGGAGGGGGAGACTTACGAGTCTGATGTTCTCTACTATGTATTTCTGTGCATACAAAAAGTAAGTTCGCAATGCACACTAATCCCTCTCGGTTGATTGTTGCTGGATTTGATGTGGAAACACTTTTTGACTTTTCTTTCTCCAATTACTCTCCTGCAGTATCTGTTTGATAATGGCCGTGTGGATGACGTTTTCTCAGATCAGTACTACACTCGCTTTGCTCACAGTCTGCACCAGATCTTGGAGCCTTGGAGTCCATCTATTCATCCGCTAGGTGTGAACAAAATTTGTCTGCCAAACCTTGTGTGGACCTGCAATGTGTGTTCCTCTGTAATTAACTTAATGTGTTATCAACTCATTTTATCTCAGACACAGTGGACAATAACTGTGAATACACAAGCCTACTATGTTATGGGTGTCACCAGGCCCCATCTCAATCCAATCTATTGATATATTTCTCTTATTTTTCTTAAATTATACCACTACATAGTCCAAGTGTAGGGCTCAGCCCTCGTCCTTGATCAAACAGACACACAGACCTGCAGCTCTTTATACATCCATCACATAGACGGAGAGCAGAGGACGGAGACAGACAGTGATGTAACCTGGTTGCTAAATTTTCATAGTCCCGAGTTCACACCCCGCCTGCTGGCCAAAGTTTGATCCCCAGAAATGTCCTGAACACAGCAAAATAATCAGAAAAAACAGACAGTAGCAGGGCAGGAATTTCATGGATTTGAAGATGGATTTATCAACACAGCAGGTTCTTGAGTCTTGAGCATGGAATCTGGTAATGGCGCCGACGATTACTTAGATTTTGATAATGGGCATTCTTTTTTAAATAACACATAACTCTCCAAAATGCAGCTCTCCTGGAATTCTAGGACTTGGTAGAATAATGTTGGGATAGCAGTTGTCATTGATTGAACATTACCCATTTAGAGACAGTTTGTTTCCATGTCACTAGAAATTTCTGCAATGCTTGTCCACTTTACAAACTGCCAGGTTTTTATACTCTGCTCTTCACCTTCTCTACTAGGGTATATTATCCCCAGCCATGTGACAGAGGAGATGCTGTGGGAATGTAAACAGCTGGGAGCTCATTCTCCCTCCACACTGCTCACAACTCTAATGTTCTTTAACACCAAGTGAGTTGCACCATTTTTTTACCTTTTTATAGACCAAATAAGTAATCGATTTAATCAAGAAAATTATTGACAGATTAATCAACAATGAAAGTAATCGTTAGCTGCAGCCCTGGTTGTTGTTAGGGGTTCAACAAGTAATCGACGTAGTCGACAAAAATTCGATTATTAAATTCATTGCCATTGAATGTATTGTCGTGTCTCTGTGGATGACGAATTTTATACTTTCTGAAGAAGCAAAAACAGTTCACCTGTCTCTGCGTGAGGCGTCGGCTAATCCGCCCAAAACTCCTTTAAAAAAAAATAACTGAGTTTTGTGAGTTGTTGAGTTTGGGGAAACTATATTTGTTGTGAAATGCTGTCTACAATAAAATCGTTATTATTGATCCCCTCTTGTAAATTCGGCAAATGAAATGCAGGGCGATATTCCTTTCTCTGTATACAGTGTCATTTTGTCCCGGGGTGTTGCAATACTGGCGTCTAAACTGCTGCGTCACTAAACAGCATATCAGCTGCTTATCAGGACGTGATTTCAGTGGAATTTTCTGTTGCTGCAGCAGAAACGTTTATTAAAAGATGCATTTTTGAAAGCAGTATTTATTTTATTGTCATGACTGTTAATTAGCACATGCCTAAAACGACCTCAGGTTTAATTTAAAGGCTAATTGCTAAATGAGAGGGATTGTGTCATTTTTGCGATTCATAATCCGAATAGTCGATTATGTGTTTCAAAATAATCGTTAGTTGCAGCCCTAGTTGTTATTCTGTATCTCCCCTCTGCCGCTGTTATGGCTGGGCGATATGGCCAAAAATGTTATCATGATAAAATATTTCACATCCTTTGATACCAATAATCATAACGATAAATGTCAAATTATTATTTCTTTACAGTTTAAAAGCCGATTTTTGCTCCTGAGTGAAAGTTGAAGTTGTGGTTTTAAACTGTTCTTTATGGACTTGTACTTTACAAGTACTTATGTATTTTACAAATCTGAGGTAGAACATTCAAAACAATTATGATTTTAATGAAATATGCCTGACTAAAATTAAGTGAAACCTTTTTATCCGTCCCTTTTACTCAATAAAATAAATATCTTAATAGAAAAATTAAGTGCTAATTCGTTAATGACTCCAATGAAATGAATCAAACGTTTATTGAACATTTGTTATATTGTTGTTGAGGAAAATTATGTTATTATTTTCATTATTATTTTATTGCCCAGTCCTATATGGCATATTTATTTTGTATATCTTAACAGGTATTTCCACCTCAAGACAGTGGATCAGCATCTAAAAGTGGCCTTTTCTAAGGTGCTGAGACACACCAGGAAGAGTCCCAACAACCCTAAAGACAAGAGCACCAGCATCCGATACCTTAAGTCAACAGAGAGGTTCATTGGACAGAAAGGTAAGGCGTGCATGAACAGGATTTGTGTGGTGTCATGAGAGGAAACCCCATTTTAAGGATAAATGATTTTCTATACTGTATGTATATTTTTCATTGTTCAGTCACAGATGACATGTATTCAGAGCAGCTAGAGGACCCAGAGAACCCGCTGCGATGCCCCATCAAGCTCTACGATTTCTACCTCTTCAAATGGTAAATATTAAACCATAGGAAGGATGACGAGGTGAACGTTTTTATCAGGAAAACTACTGCTAAAGTGTGTTTTGAGGTGTATGCCTTTTTATCTAATAAAACATTAATGTAATATTTCAACAGTTTATTTTGTCAGAAAAAGAAAAGTAAAATTGCTTATTTGTACTACCTCTTAGTGTTTTCACTCTGGCCAGGTTTAAGGTCATCAATTCATGAGTCAAGAGTTTCTCTTTTGAGGTGCTTCTGCTACCTTTTTAAATAAAACTTTTGTGTTTATGTTTTTGACAATGGACGAGGAGTACATGTTAAACTCAGTGTTCAAGTGGTTAAACACTGCTGCTAGGCAACTGACAAAAACAGATTCTGTATAATAACTTTCATTTTCTCTTCTTAAAAATGATTGATTTGTATGTTTTCTGCCACTTGTATGCTCAGGAACAAAAGCAACTAACTACTTTGACCTCTGCTGTCTAAAAATAGCCTTCACGGCTTGTGAAAAAGGGCTACTTTAAAAGCTACAAAGTGTGTGACTTGATAAAATCTGTTTGCAGTGTGGGCACAAAATTATCATACTGAACACAATAAAAACATGCGCAATAAAAACGTCAAAGACATCGTCAGCACATGGCCTACCAGTGACTGAATAGATGGTGTTATACACACAGGCAGAAGGAAAACAAAACAGAAATAAATGGTACAAAACACTACACCGCACAAGCCTGCACTGTTTGTACGCAAGAATTTGCTTACATAAACTCAGTAAAAACAAGAGCACATAATAGATTTTGGGTTTAAATTTAGCTCTTGGGCCTTTGTCAACAAAGTAAATGTTGTTAATTTTGGGACAGGGCAACATAAAGGAGAATATGTCTGTTAGAGCCCGACAGATAAGAAGGCGTGCCGATATGAGCAGATAAATCATAAAAATGACAACTAGAAAGATGTGGTGGTGTTTCATAGTTCTTACACCAGAGGGCACTTTTGAACTCCACAACCCCCCACAAAACACAATCAGCTGAAGTAATCATCTTTACCTTCATTCAAAGTAATATTTAGAACAATTTAAAAAAGTTTGTGTTTCTGAAAAGAACGAGAGGAAAAAAATCATCTGATATATCGGGCTCTAATGTTAATTTGACCTGAAACGACTACTTGATCTACAGAAAGCGGTTATTCGTTTCAGTGATTTCTTTTCAAGCAAAAATGGCAGACATCCACTAGTTCCTGCTCTTCCATTCTGATTAGTTGCTTCTTTACTGTGTTTATCATCATTCATTCATCATCATTGTAAACTAAATATCTTTGAGGGTTTTACAGTTGTTCAGACAAAACGCGCAATGGAAGATGTCATCTAGGGCTCTGAGAAATTGTAATCTGCAGTTTTTCTTACATGAAAGGATTAATGGAGAATATGATCAGCAGATTAATCCATATTGAAGAGTTACAGCGCGCTGATGTCATTTTGACAGGGAATAAATGCCAGAGAGCCAGATAATAAAAACACTATTTCTTGCTACTGGTACATAAGTGCACCCTGTGTTCTCACAATGTATTGTTTCTCTGTTAGTCCGCAGAGCGCTAAAGGGCGCAATGACACCTTCTACCTGACTCCTGAGCCCGTAGTGGCGCCGAACAGCCCCATATGGTACTCGACTCAGCCAATCCCAAAAGAGCAGCTGGAGCAGATGCTTGCCCGCATCCTTGTTGTCCGTGAAATCCAGGAAGTCCTTAACATGTCGGAGAGTGTGCACTAGTTAGACTGGAGGAAATGATAAATGGACTAGAGCCTTCCTGTCTTTCTTCACCCAGCCTTTGATTGCTCATTATCAGTAGTTTTGTATTCTCTCACACCCATCTGTGGTCTTTAAAGGGTGGCATGTATATGTTTATATTCCTTCTGTGTCAGCATATCTTATACACACGGATTGTACATACACAGACAACCAATACAGGTGATAATTTGTTTTATCAAGGCAATCTTTCAACCTTACCACAAGTTTTCTTCTTTTTGTTTGGCCAAAGGATGTAGTGTCTAATCTTTTTATTGGACCTGAACTCTAATTTAAATGTTATTTTAACTGTTGGTTCTTCTTACCAATAGTCTGGAACAATTGTTAATTATCTGTCCTGTTTTGTTTTAATCTGTAATATATTTCATATATATATATATATATATATTTTCACTGGGGTTGGCCTGCGCTATGCTGCTTTCATAGACATCCCTCTTCGTCGCTCTACTTTCCCACATATGCCTTGTTAAGTCTCACAGCGAATACCTCGGTGGTATTAAGACTGCATTAGCCAGGCCTAGGCTAAAAGCTGATTTTCAAGTTGTGTGTGAATTCTCCCTCTTTCTTTGTGTTTCACTTCAACTGTCTTGAGCTGAGGACACACCGAACTCTGGAGATGACTCGCTTGTTAGTGAATGCTGCTTGGGGCTGAAGTGCCTCCTATTGGCCTAGCTCAGCAGCATTGAATGACATCAGGACATGGACTTTATTGCAATACAGTGCCACCACTCGACCTGCAGCTACTGGCACTTTTCACATGGGAGACATGGCGGAGGGAGGGCAAAGGATGCTGACTGCTGCTGGAGCCTCATTTCTCTTTGTCCATCACCAACCCCAAAACTTACCCGAAGAGGGATCTGTTGTAACATACATGTTTATTACATCACAGATGAAAGACTCAAAAAAGTGGGTTAGCCCTTAATGTTCTATAATGTATAATACTCATAGCTCCTTCATGTACTGTAATAGGTTTCAGTCATCTAAGGAGAATGGCAGTGCCTGTGTGTTTTTGAAACATGACCTTTTTTGTACAGCCACTATAACGTGTCTGCCTTTCTAGCAAGTCTGCTATCAATCCTGCACATCCCTCAAGTACTGATGCCTGCGTTGTATGATTATAAAATGTTACACAATTATTTTTCCAAAAAAAAGTCATCTTGCAACATCACTTCAGCAATAGTGGAGGCAAACAAAATTACAAAAACGACGAGCTGTCCAAACATTCAGTAGCTGTGCACAGTAGACCTTTTGGGCGTGACAAGACAGGAGGGTTTTCCTGTTCCAAGTAACCAGATATTATTTGTGTGGCACGCTCATCATTGTTCTTGCTAATCACATGGGAAATAATTCACAGTAGACCAACTAGTTTGACCTGAAGGGCAGGCTCATTCCTTACGTCTCCCTTCTGGTAACATTACGAACTGCTGCATCTGTGGTTGCTTTACCAGAACTTGTTTGTACTGTTGTCAGTTGAGTTTTGTGTCTGCAGGGCTTAGCATCATACCGCATTCTTATTTCTGCAGTCCTCTTATTTCTCAGATACTGTACGAGAGCTTCTTGTGTTTCTCACCCAGTAGCTTGATTGTGCTTTGTATCATCATGTTTCATAGAGTTCAAGAGGCATGTGAGCCTGGATTAAATAGTGATGAGGAAGGGCGTAACCACCTCAGTAAGTTCCCAGGGTGTAAAATCTGCTGCAGTGTGTTCTGCGGTGGGTCTGACGGAGGTGTCTGTCGATGATGGTGATGTCTCCTCCCTGATCGGGAGCTGTGTGATCGATGCTGAGTGTGCTGGTTAATATTTGAACTGGCTCCCTGAGTTTGTGGGCTGCAGGGAAAGAAAACGAGGTGAAAATTTTGTCATACATTACGATGACTAATAAACACACCTCTTTCTTTATTCTCACCGTGCAGAGGTTCCTCCACTTAGCCAGTGTAGCAGACACTGATGAACAAATACGTACTGCTCCTGAGGACACAAAAAGGAATGAGCAGGCGATGAGGACAGTGGAGCACAGGGTTTATGAGCAAGGAGATCATAGCGTGTCATAGTAAGAAAGTAATGAGTGAGTTACAGGTATGGATTTACACAGTTTGAACAAGATTATGGTCCATGATGAGCGCATGTGTTTGATGCATTGTCATACAGTACGCTAAATGAATAGCTTAGTGACACTATGCAATTATTAGATTGATACCTCTCTCATATTCATCTGTTAAATATGGGCGTAGCCTCATATTTACCGTACAGACATGAGGGTGTCAATCCAACTCTCCGCAAGAAAGCAAATACATGTACCTCTCAAAATTTCCTTAAAATTAGTAATTTTGCTTATGATACTTTAAGAACATTAGATTGCTGATATTTACTCAACACTTTGAATCCAAAGACCAAGCTTTTAAAAATTGTAATTACATTTACATGGTATTAATACGTCTGAATATTCTTAAGTCAACTTAAAACAGTCAATAATTACATCATATGTCTGGTGACCCTGTCCAGATGAGCAGTAAGTACATTTATTCCAGTACTGTAGGCTACTTTTGAGATATTTCTTTTCCACAAGCTACATTTCAAAGGAAAGTGTGATTCGTTTTCCACTACAGTTACTGTATCTAAAACACTATAGTTGGTTACTTTTTAAATGATTTTACATACAAAACATATCAGTTTACACAATATGAAGCATTGTTGTACTGTAGATTAAAGAAGTGGCTCTTAACCTGGGGGTCGGGACCCCTCTGGGTGGACACTGTAAATATTTTGCATATTTTAATCCAGTAGGTGGTGGTAATGCCAACCGCTATAAAAGCACAAAGAAGAATAAGGCCCGATGAGACAGAAAACGCTGTGCTGGTTCAAAAACGCAAGGTGCACCGCAATGCCTTTTCTTGGTTGAATTTGGAAAATAGCAAAGCGCTTTGTTTTTTATGTTGCTATGTCTTTTGTTTGCCACTAAGTAATAACTGTCATATTAGCAGAAAGAAATCACAGGTCTGTGTCTTTTGTTGCTAAAAACAACTGCTTTAAAAATAGCCAAACGGAGGGCGCCTGCTCTGGCACTGTTTGAAGGCAAGAGGTGTACAAACAGGCAGGAGACAGGAAAATGAAGATCCGTGTGGGCACATGAGACCCCTTTGAAAGAGGAGACAATGCTGGAAGTACCATCAGCTGGTCCAGGGGCTTCGTCTTAATGTTTAAGGCTTATTTTAGGACGAGTCGGGGACAGACTGTTGCAGTCGCCGGACAATCCAAGCACAACTGACGGCCTGTCTCTCCCTTCATTAGATTGGACAATGGGAAAGAAGGCAAATGACGTTGGTCACAAGTTGAATATTTTTCAACTTCAAAATTGCAAGGTGCAGCAGGTGCCCAGGGCGCATAAACAGCGCGCTCACTGCAATTTTTTTTAAATGGGGGGGCGTCATAAAATATTTTCAACTTCAAAAAGGGGGTCGGACTGCCAGAAAGGTTAAGAATATTGTGTTTAAAATTAGCTTTACCTTGGCGACGCTAAAATTCCACTTACACATAAAGTTACACTATACAGTACACAGGGCCTACCCTTGGAATGGTGCCATTCTGCAAAACAGACACTTTTACTTTTGATCTGTATAGTACATTTTGCTGCTAATACTTAGTTTTACATAAGTTAAATCACGCTTTTTTCTGCTAGAAATCAGCAGATCATGGATACTTTTAAATCACTGGGACTGTCAGATAAAGGAGGCTCTTGCCATACTTTAAAAACTTTTATGATCTCAGTGCAACGCGAGTGCGGCCTATTAATAACACTAGCCTGTACTGCAGTGACTGGAGCTATAGCTAATGCTAATTAGCAACAAGATGCTCCCCTTCTCCGCGGACAACTTCTACAAACTTCTGCAGAAAGTTACTATGCTGGAAACCAAGATCCACCGGTTAGAAGTGAATGTGGAAGTGAATGGATTATGTGGGAATGACACTACTTTACCATGGATCCAAAACAGTGGACAAGAGCATGCTAACACACGGCTAATTAACGCCAACAAGACTACCAAGAAGCAGGAGGCCTGTGTACTGGGTAATAAATCTAAAAATGGGAGTCCTTCCTGGAACACTCTTGGTGCAAAGCCTAAGAGTTAATCATTTCCTTGGGAAATGGGAGGACGAGTAACAGGCAGAGCCCAGCGCCATGAGATTTGTGATGCAACTGGCTGGCCTGCATTATCATCCAGGCAGAGCGCCTCTTCAACCCCTGTTCTTGGTAGGACACAGCCGTGGACAGCTGCGAAAGGGAGCATCGCCAACAAACGAGAGTGCAACAGCAGAACAGATTTTCACCACTATTGCAGGACCCTGGATCTCCGTCTGATGACCTGGATAACATCCCGTCCTCACACAGAAGGGTAAGGACTGAGAGTAAATCAGTAAGTAAAAGGCTGCAGCGAAAGCTAACGACTGGGCTTTAACTCTGATTGTCGGTGACTCTGCTGTAAACGAAGTAAGAAGCATGTGCAGTAAGAACACAAAAATACTCTGCTTTCCAAAGGACACAGTGTCTGACTTGACAGAAAGAATCCTGCATATCGTGGCTGAATATCATACTGCACATCGGGACCAATGGTGTTGTGAAGCAACAGTCTGAAGTGTTGAAAGAATACTTTAATAATCTGTTGAACATAGTCAGCTCTTTGAATGCTGTGGTGTTTATCAGTGGCCCTATACCGCCAATCTGAAGAGGAGCTGAGAGATTCAGCAGATTGATGGCATTGAACACGTGGCTCTCAACGGCATGTACTGTCCATTCAGTGCATTTCATTGAAAATTTTTACTTTCTAAGGACTGCAGACATCTTTTTAAGGCAGATGGACTTCACCTTAACAAGTGAGGAGTAAAATTGTTTAGCTCCAACCTGTTTTACTTTCTGCATCTCATCTGTTCCCTCTGCCAAGGACAAAAGAGGAATCAAAACAAGAGATCTCTGATCACCGGAGATATCTGAGCCAAGAGGAAGAGCCTCCACCTTCCTCACTGAAAACCAATAGTGAGGATTCACTATCTTTACCCCCCAATCTCCATCTAGGTCACCCTTATCTCCAGACACCATTTCTCCCCTCTTCCCCCTGTTGGACTTCACTGATCACATGAAAGACCTGGTTAGAGCTGGGACCAAATTTACTCCCTGCACCTTCCCTCGCTCCACTCCCATTTTCTCTACCCTAAACCCCTCTCACCGTCCACCTCCACCACTGGTTCTAAGTCCTCCAGGTTTGACACATGGGTCACAAATACAGCACAACCCGCCTTCCCGCTCCGCAATGGTGAAAAAGCCCAGTAAGCTCTGTCTGATATGTGCTGGGTCCAGGCTACAAGGAAAATAGCACTCATGACTCTTCCCAGGACAAGCCGGGGCCCAATGTGCTGGTAGTCTTCTCCATCCCTGTCTTGACAGGTAACAGAAAAAGCATGGTGAATGTGTTGAAAAACAGGAAGCACCAAACAAATCCTGTAAATTTAGTATTAATTCCTCGTCAGCCGCAACCTGTTGAAAAAAGTGGGCCAGACAATGTTTTTAACACACTAGAATTAGCTTTGTTAAACTTTAGGTCTTTGGCAGGAAAAACATTTTTAATCAATGATTTTATAATCACAATCTTAATTTCATGTTTTTAACTGAAACTTGGTTTGACCAAGATAACAGTGCAGCTGTCCTTATTGAGTCTACGCCTCCCTACTTCAGTTTTATGAGTGAAGCGAGAGTGCATAAGAGAGGAGGTGGAGTTGCCATTTTGTTTGACTCCCTCCAATGCAAAAAGATGTCTTATGGGAATTTTGCTTGTTTTGAATATGTGGCTCATCAGCTTAATTCCTCTTCTCAAGCTATTTTTCTAAATATCTACAGGCCCCCAAAATACTATGCTAACTTTTTGGATGACTTTGGTGAACTGCTGTCTATAATCTGTATTGACTTTGACTGTGTGGTTATTGGTGGTGATTTCAACATCCATGTTGACCACCCCCAGGACAGAGGGACTAAAGAACTGTGTTGTGTTCTTGATAATTATGGACTGACCCAACATGTGGCAGAGCCCACACACAGTAAGGGGCACACTTCGGACTTGGTCATCTCCAAGGGTCTGAACATTTCCAAGGTTGTAACTGATGTTGCTCTCTCTGATCATTCCTGTGTTTTCTTTGAGAGTGCTATCTGTGCTCACACAAATGTTAGAATAGAGATAATCACAAAATGGCATATCACTGGAAAAACTAGTGAAAAATTTATTGAGGCTATCTCCTCAACACCTGCCCTCTCACGGGTCTCAGTCAATGAGCTTGTAGATAATTTCAGTTCTAAAATTACAAATGTTATTGATGCCATTCCACCAGCCAAGATGAAGGTGGTCTCTGCTAAGAGAAGATCTCCATGAAGAAATGCCACGCTGGTTAGAACTCAGAAAAGAGAGTGTCTAAAAGCTGAACGCAGGTGGTGGAAAACAAATCTCCAGGTTCATTATGACGTCTATAAAAAGAGACTTCGCATTTATAATTTAGAACTGAGAAATGCAAGGCGGTCCTTTTTCTCTGACATCATCACCAAAAACACTAATAATGCACGTGCCCTGTTTGCTACTGTCAACAGGCTAACCAACCCTCCTGTGTCTGTAGCCTCTGAACTTCTATCCACCAGGGCCTGCAATGAATTTGCCTCCTTCACATACAAAATTCAAACAATTAGACAAGCAATCAGTGCCTCCATATCAGGTACAGGATATGTCCTGTTCTTGTGTCCACTTAAAAACAATTCATATAGCATGAGACAATTTGATTCTATTAACCATAAAAACCTGGAGGACATAAAAACAACATCTGAAATCCTCCTTATGCTGCCTTGATATTCTGCCAACAGGTTTTTTCAAAAATGTGTCTAAATGCATGGCCTCAGATCTAATACAAATTGTCAACATGTCTGTCCTCTCAGGTTTTTTTCCCACAGGCCCTGAAAACTGCAGTCATTAAGCCACTCTTAAAAAAGAGCAATCTAGACAGTTCACTAATGAGCAATTATAGGCCCAAATCAAATCTCACATTTTTAAGTAAAATCATTGAAAAAGCTGTTTTTCAACAGCTTAGTGCTTTGTTGGCACTAAATAACTGTTTTGATGTCTTCCAGTCAGGTTTTCGACCACACCACAACACTGAGACGGCTCTTGTTAAGGTCTTCAATGACATCCATTTAAACACTGACAGTGGCAGAATTTCATATTATTATTATTATTATTATTATTATTATTATTATTATTGGATCTCAGTGCTGCATTTGACACGGTCGACCACAACATATTACTAGACAGACTGGAAAACTGGGTTGGATTTTATGGCACAGTACAAAACTGGTTTGAATCCTACTTAAAGGACAGGGACTACCTTGTGTCTATAGGTAATTACACATCTCCGCTGACAAAAATGACGTGGAGTTCCCCAAGGCTCCATTCTGGGGCCTCTTTTGTTTAATATTTACATGCTTCCACTGGCTCTATTTATGAAAAACAACAAAATATGTTACCATAATTATGCAGATGACACACAGATTTACATAACCATTTCACCAGGGGACTATGATCCCATACAAGCGCTGAGTAAATGTATTGAGCAGGTCAACGATTGGATGTGCCAGAATTTTCTTCAATTAAACAAGGATAAAACTGAAGGTATTGTTTTTGGAGCCAGGGAGGAACGATTGAAAGTCAGTGCTCGACTTCCATCTGTAATGTTAAGAACCACAAATCAAGCCAGAAATCTTGGTGTAGTCATGGACTCAGACCTGAATTTGATGAGCCATTTTAAGACAATTACAAAATCAGCCTACTATCACCTGAATCACATCACTCCAGTTCTGTGGTCTTTACATTGGCTTCCTGTATGTCAAAGAATTGATTTAAAAATCCTGCTGTTAGTTTATAAAGCACTAAATGGTTTAAGGCCAAAATGCATTTCTGATCTTCTGCTTCGTTATGAACCATCCAGACCTCTCAGGTCGTCTGGGGCAGGTCTGCTTTCTTTCCGTATATCTGGAACAAACTCCCAGATGACTGCAGGTCTGCTGAAACTATCAGTTCTTTTAAATTACTGAAGACTTTTCTTTTTACCATAGCTTTTAATTAAATATTTAAGATTTTTCTTTTTACCACTGTCTTTATTGATAACTTTTCTTTGTTTTTAGCTTTTTACCATTGCTTTTACTTAAATATTTACACAGTGAGAAATGAGTAGGTAATTGAGTGAAAAGATAATGGGAGTGAGATTGAACAGAGTGAAGGAAGTGGTCTTAAATCTCGCACCTGAGTGATTTGCAGGAACCTCTGTCCACCTGTAAACACGCAGGTGGGTCCAGAGTATTACTGGATCAAAGTGGCCTGCGGACAGACATGTCCTGAGGGTTGTTGGAGTTTCAGTGGACCCAAAGATTGCTATGGACCCGAGTACAGACTAGCTAGAGAAAGTAAATTAAGTGTACTTCTCTGTTTATTCTCTTTTCAAAATAATTGTAACTCAATTATTTGCTCAACCCCTCAGCCTGTTTTTATTTTCCATTTAACTCTTTTAACCCTGATTGTAACACTGTAACTTTTATTATATTTTATGTTGCATTTAAACTTTATATTTCCCTGTTGCTTTTATATTTTACGTAAAGCACTTTGAATTACCTTGTTGTTGAAATGTGCTATACAAATAAACTTGCCTTGCCTTGCCTTACATGTAATGGAGTACTTAAGTAAAAGATCTCTCTACTTCATCCATCATTGCAGGTGAGTGTGATTATGGCACTGACCAGATTCTGGACCATCCACATTCGATGTAACCGTAGGTCTTCCACAGCAGCTCGGACATTAGGCTGGATGCCCCTCGCACACAGCTGCATCAGCCACAACAATGTCACAAACGTCCCTGAACGCCCCACACCTGCACTGAAACACGTGAACAGAGGATTCACTTTAAACACAGTCTCAAGCGCCATCTGATTGATAAGCCTCTGAAAACGCTACAGGATTTATACTGAATAGAGCACATTTTAAAAATAAGCCAGTAGTCGGTTTCTTATAGGAGAGGGTGATAGGCTGAAGGTCAGAGGTCAGACCTGCAGTGCACCACAGCTGGCCCCAGGCAAGGAGTGGTTTCCAAACTCTGCCGCACATGCTCAGTGAACGTACAGAGTGAAGATGAGTCTTTAGGGATGCCCTGGTCTGGCCAGGAAGGGTAGTAGTAGTGTTTGATTATCCTGGCTGTAGAACAGTCTCTCTGAAACACAAACAATTTCCTTTAATCCAACCACAAGGACTCCTTCTTTGATTAGTGGTACGGTCAGTGCACACAGAAGTCAAAAGCAGCAGTTTGAAGACACCAAAGGGGATGATGGATGTGTCTTTCGCTCACCTGTCTGAGGTTAATGGTGGTGATAAAACAATCTGGACCTTGTTTGCGGGTCACTGTCGTCACTTGGATCAGTCCATGATAAACTGTCCCTCGGTCCAAAGGCCAATACTTATCACACAGCACCTACACACATACCCAACATCAGACTTTTAAGGACATGTAAGGAATTTCCTCATATTATGTATATTAAAGGAATACTATGACTTAATAAATACACTTATTTGCCTTCTTCATGAGAGTTAGATGTGAGGATTGATACCACTCTCATGTCAGTACAGCTGGATAGCTTAACAAAAAATTCGTCTACCACCACCTCTAAAGCGCACTAACACGTTCCATCTCTTTTGTGTAATCCACAGAAAAACTGTGTAAAAATGTAAAAGTGTTTAAAACAAAAGAGAGAATTATGAAATGGGAAACAAACAGTGATCTTGAATATTAAAGTTTAACATTTTCTTCACCCATCCATTCACCCAAACTTTTTCCCTCTGCGGACTTTGTCGTCCTATAATAATGTCACCTGACTTCCTCCTTTGCTCCCAAAGGACAATAGTCATTATTCCTACCGCTGCAAGAGGACTTTGTCACTTAAACATTAAGACATGTTGTTTTTGCTCATCTGCTCTAACAACTAAACTTTTCCATGGCAGGACAATCTTGAACTCGGCTAGCCATTTCCCCCAATTTCCAGCCCTATCTTCTGGCTGTAGCTTCATATTTAGCATACAGACATGAGAGTGGGATCAATATTTTCATCTAACTCTTGGTAAGAAACAGAATAAGTATTTCGCCGAAATGTCAAATAGTTCTTTTAAAATAAATTAAGGAGGTAAATAGAGATTAGCATGAAACAGGCACAAACACACACACACACACACACACACACCACCAACGCAGACACATACATTCAAATTTAATGTGTCTTTCTCACTATGTCCTTCTGTTTCAGAGCCGTCACCATGACGATTATCCCAACGTTTTGCTCCCACACCATCCTCCAGAAGTCAGCCATGGTGTTGTGCAAAGGACCCTGGGTGCAGATGAAGTCTCTTTCTGATGCTCCACCCTTAATATAGACACATAGTCATTAACAGATGCAGACATATGCAGAGACAGGCAGACAGGTGGTAAAGTAGGAAGACAAAGTAATAATGATAATAACAAATTTGCTTGAGGAAGTGAATGAGCTCTTACAGGCACAAAACTGGCGTTGATGTAGTCAGTGTGTGGATTTGAGTTTTGAACAGACAGCCTCACACGGCAGTGGTCATCTATAACCAGATGTGGCCAGAAGATGGAAAGCAAACAAAGACAAGTCTCACATATTGCCACACACACTCGTTGTAATCTGCTCTAGTTTGATGTGTTCTGCACTTACATGGCAATATGTAGGGGTATCGGTTCTTTTTTTTGTTGGACTCCAAATTCCCCGCTCTGGTGGGGAGGTCTTTGCCAACTTCATTTAGCTCCTTCACAGAGCCAAAAAAAAATTAGCGCACCCAATAAACACTTTTAGCTTCCCAAATCAGAAATCCAATCCATGTTCAATTCTAAAACATACTAGCTACCTCAAACTCATGTTTAAAGCCTCTATTGCCATCAGCTGCAAGTGCCTGGCATCGAGAACGAAACTCCTGTAGAATTTGTGATCTTGAGACAGTTTGCACCCTGTGAAACATAACCATATTACATGAAACCATTTTAAGACCAGTGATGCACTCCGACAACAAGGATTAATCTGGTGGCATTCTATATTTTTCTTATCTTGCAGCTGAAAATAGACCCCCAATAAATGCACTTTTTACTCAAGTTTGAGTAACATTTTTTAAAATCTACTTTGCACAGCTGTTTTAGGAAATGATTTAGCCTTTAAAAAATTAGTAAAAGTAAATACTCCTTTGCAAGTTTATTAGGTAATCATAATACAGTTGAGTCAACTGAACATTGCAACCTACATGAAGGTAGGATTCATTTCAAGACTGTTATTTTTTTTAGGATTAGAAAGCATTTGTTTTAGCCAGGTGTACCTGATAAACTGGTTAACGTAGCAAACGTGCCACAGATTGGTTAGGGAAGTTGGAAAATATTGAGAAACAGACTGACACGTTGTTGGTTTTGGTATTTTCATTGGATTTGTTGACATTAGCAAAAATATAGATTAGTATCTGCATTGTTGTTTAAGTATGTTCTCAGGATACTACAAGGAATTTTGTCTGTACCTCATGTCTTTTCTGACGGTCAGCCTTGTACTCAGGGTGCTGAATGAGGCCAGAATGATTTCAGTGATGATTCTGTCAAAAACATACCAAATCATGTATCATTAAGCAACTTTTTTATGAATTTAATTAAATAAATCAATGATAAAGAAAGCTGAGAACATTGTGTCTACCTCTTGACCCCCCCCCCCCACCCTCCACAGTACTTTAAAAAAGGAATTTCCCATAAACAGAGAAATGTGACACTAGAAAACATACAACTGTGCATATGAGAGAACAGCTGTTACATATGTAGTGAAGTTAAGTGCTTTCACAAATTAGTTTACGTTTGTTTATGTCCTGAGGCAGCTGCGTTTGAGCTTTTTTTCTACTAAATCAAAGTAAGAAAATGTTTTACTTTAATTTAACTACGCCACTCGAAAGGCATACCTAACAAGAACAGCTCAACATTTATAAAGGACAATAATGTAACACTGCCCCGACTGGAAATAAAACCTGCTCCAACAAGTTCTCAACCCCAAACTCCAACAGCAGAAGAACCAAACACAAAGTCGCAACAGCGTCAGTATTAAATGTTTGTGTTAGGATTACCTTTCCAAATGGGGGTCTTTTGGATGCTCTACGCCTGCCACAGTCTGAAGAGAATAGGACTGTACTGTTCTAAGAAATCTTAAAATGATCTGGTTTTAACAATACTCTCTCTTCCTACCTCTCTCTGGGGAGGAGGAAGTGTGATGGGTGTAGACAATGGGCGGAGAGAGGAATGCTCCATGTCCGCGAGGCATGTCATGTATGATGTCCTCAGCTATTCTTTGTACTCGCCTTGCCATTCCTCGCACTTTGGAAACAATTCTTAACTTCTAGGAAATCTCTTTCATCTTCTCAGAACCACTTCTCCTCTTTTCATTGTGGTTTTCAGGTTCGACCTGAAAGTTACTGTAACTAAAGCTATGAGAGAGTGGAGCTCATGATTTTTTTATTCACTTCTTCAGAGTGGAATTTATCTGCAATAGACATAGCACATTTACATTTACATTTGCTCATTTGGCAGACGCTTTTATCCAAAGCGACTTACATTTGACGAACAACATACAAGCATCAACAGAGCATCAAATACAGATATACACCTGACAATCCATACTCAGCTCATAGTACATATCACATCAATGGGTAAATGCCTAGGGAAGGAAGTAAGAGTTAACAAAAAGTGCAATCAAAACAAAAAATGTGCAATCAATACAAGATAATTGTAGGGGATAATTTGTGTTATTTCTTTGAAACACATGTTGATTAAAGGCCTCCCAGCCTTGTCTTTATGTAGTTTATTGTGATGTATTTTCCAATTCTTGTGGTGTTGCTTTATCTTGTGAATGAAGTTCTGTGCATCAGCAGGTTACATAGAATGGGACCCTGAAGATGTCAGACATAAACATGATATGATTTGAATATGTCTGAATTGTGGTTTAAGCTCCTCATCTGAAAACTGTTTCACCACTGCAGCAGTATTCTTGGTGTCTTAATAATAATTTAGCCTGCTATCTTGGTACAACATTTATTACAATAAGGACAATCACTATACAGGCCTAAAGACACAGAGGTTCCCAAACTGGGGTTTAGGGTCCATTACAGGCCCTTCATAATGTCCTGAAAGAAATTGAGTGATAATAATCAGTTCAAAAGTAACAATACCACACTGTGAAAATTCCCCACTAAGAGTAAAATCCCTGTATTCAGAACCTTATTTAAGTAAAAGCATGTCTTATCAGCAAGATTTGCTTAAAGTATAAGTAGGCCTACTTACTATGGAGAAAAAATGTCCCTGTTTTACTATATTATATGATGTTTTGGATTAAAATCACTGGTGCATTAATGTGTATGTTGTATTTTACTGGTGTACCCGTTTACGGTTGAACTATTTTTTATATACTATTAACTACTATTAACTACTTTATATACTGTTGGGTAGTTTAATCTACAGCAATACATCATATTCTATTAGATCATCCTATTTTTACAGCATCACTGTCCTGTGAGAAACAAGTGTCTCTAAAAAGTCAACTTTTCATGAGCTCAGAAAAACAGACCTGTTTTTTTACTCAGGTTCAGGCTATGTGTGTGGTGAATGCTAATCTGTTTATCTAGCTTAGAAAGTAGGAGACTTTTCTCAACCCATAAATGAGCACTCAGTCCTTCAGTCTGTTAAAAAAAACATAGTTAAAATTCCACCAAATTTGAAAATATGGGGTAGGTAGGGTATTGAAAAAATGTGATCTGGAAAATAGTTGGCCTAATTCTGTCAGACTAATGTATTGGAATAAAAATTAAAACAGTAAGAAGTGAGTTGCATAAAATGGAAGTACAAGTACCCTGAATGTGTTGCCTACTTTTATGTAGCCTGCATTATAAGGTAACATCGGGTAAGACGTACTCTGGGGTAAGATGCACCCCCCCCTAGTGTAATTCTAACAAAAACCACAAAAAGTAAAAAAATAAAATAAAATCAACATTTCTTCTGGCTGCCTCTAGTCTCACTCAACTAAAAATTTCCTCTGTTTCATCACAATTTTAAAGTTGTTTGATCAAAGCCATTCTGACATAAGTTGATCACATTTTTTAGTCATTTAATAAGCTGTCTGTGTCATCACTTCCCAGGAAACTCAACAACTATAGGCCTCAGGTGAAGATGCCAACGATGGTCATTCAGCCACGGGTCGTCCTAACGACCGTCTTTACAACAACCAGGAACACTAACGAACCAGTAGTATTGACGATCCTGGCAAATAACCCCACTGAGGTTAAATAGCTGAGTTTCCCTACCAGTCAGTCAGAACTGAAGAAGTCCCTTGGATGAAGGATGAAACGTCTTCCAGTATCTTCAACCAAGTTCAGTTGCCCTTGACTTTAACCTTCGTTGGATTTAATAAGCTGTAAATTTAATTTGTTCAATTGTAGAAAGAACTAGAACTGAATAGGGCCTATGAATGAAAAAAAATCTCATATATATATATATATATATATATATATATATATATATATATATATATATATATATATGATGGGGGCATTCACGCCCCCCCATTAAGGGGAGCCTTAAGAATAGTTATGTAATTGTTTAGAGAGAAAGATTTTTATAGTTTTTGGTTATGTAGTAAAATGCTAGATTAGTGCTAGATGTTAGGGGTAAGATGCCCCCCTGGTCACCTTGCCCCTTTACGTTGATCATTTGTAAGTTCATTATTTAGACACTGGACAGCCCCTTTAGCCAACCAGCAACTTCACTATCAGAAAGTCTGAGGAAAGTAGGTAAATTTATTTGTATAGCGCCTTTCTAGTGCTTTCGACCACTAAATCTGCATTCACCATTCACACACTGAGCCTAAGTGCTCAAACAGAAACTAACATTCACACACATTCATATGGCGAAACAGCCAATTCGGGCCAGTATCTTGCCCAGTATAATACCTGGAGGAGCCGGTGTGATACCCAAATCTGTGACCTATCAGATTCTGTGACCCAAATGGGAAGTTAAGCGCCTGAGGTTTTGTTGACGATATGAAGCAGCTGCGGCTTGGTTGGGTTTAGGTACCAAAAGTGTCTGGTTGGGTTTAGGTACTAAAAGTACTTGGTTATGGTTAGGAAAACATCGTCGTTTGGGTTTTGGTAACAGAATCTGATAGGTCACAGATTTTGGTGTTACACCAGGATTGAACCGCCGAGCTTCCGATTAACGGCCAACCCGCTCTACCTCCTAGTCAAACACAATTGTTGTTGAAGTGTGCCATCATTTTATCAAACAATACTTATACACAACCAACCAAGCAGCCTGACTGTAAAAGGTGTAAACAGGTGACCGTAAATACGGCGGACTGCGCCTGCGTGTTTTCAGGAGAAGCGCCTGTTTCTGTTTTCGCTTTTGATCAGCCTTCATGACCACAGTCTGAATCTCGTCGGGCGGCGGTAGAAAAAGGAAGTTACTGCGGAAACCAGAGAAAACGCAGGTTGTTTGTCGACAACTTGAGGTATTTAAGTACAAGGTAAATCTTTTGAACCTTTTACATTGCAGTCTGTGTGATAGCAAAGCGCGAGGGAGACAGAAATGCAAAGATTTCACTTTCCAGAAGTACCGACTTGATTAAGTTGATAGGTCGCACGCGCTTCCTGGTCTTTTGGACGAGACAGAAAGAGAGATAGGGAACTAAACTCAACATGTCATTCACACAGAGCAAACAACGCTGCGAACAGACAGACATGGACCATGCACGGCCGCAGGACGCACAGCAGAGCAAGGTAAATCCGTAGACTGTATTGGGGAAAGCCCATTTCCTGGAAGTGAAGAGCTGCCACAACACTGACAGTAGTCATGTGACCTGCTCCGCTCCCCCCTCATGACAAAACATTTATATTCAATCTTTCATAAAAGAGTTCAATCATTAACAAAAGGCCAGGACAGGACACCAACAACAACTGTTGTCATGTCAGCCATTAAAGTAAAACCACAGAAGATACAAGAAGTGTAATTTTAAACACATGCAGGCACAAAGTGTCACACAAACACACACACACACACACACACACACACACACACACACACACACATAAATTCACAAAAAATCAATATAATATTGATAGGGTGGTCACGTATACATTTGAGCACACGTTTATTTTCAAGAAACTCAACAATAGTAGGCTAACACATTTCATTTTACTGCAATTTCACTGCATAATGACAAAGTGTGAGGTTGGCTATTTTTAGAAACATATCTCTCTTCTCTGTTGTGATCTTGGATCTGTATGAAGTAGCAATACATTGTGCTTGATACTCAGCATTTACTACATGTAAAGTACATTTACTTTACTTATTAATTAATGAAATAGGAAAATACATTGGGATATGCAGTAGATTTGAACGTGACTGGTGTTAGGGGAGAGTGTGGGACAGTTTGTCAGAAGTGACATCATTCAACTGCATTATTCACGACAGTATAACAATAAGTTATATTTAACTCTAGACGGTAATGGTTTTAGATTAGATTTGCTGTCCTTTAACATGGGAGAAATATGTTAACATTTAAATAAGACATGGGTGATATGGAAAATTTAGGGCTCAAAACTAACTTTTTCGCCACCTTTCCAAAACTCATAATGGGTAGCTAATGTCATTCCACAACTGGCAAGGCTGCCTGGAGGAAGTGTATGCAGACATTTCTTTCAATAACGCCCTCATGCACATATCGGCCGATGTCAGTTAACTCAAAATGACACATATTGGCTTGATTAATTGGCTGACCGATTAATTTGTCTATCACTAGAGTTTACAACAACCTGATGTAAATACATTTTTCTGGGTTGACTATTCTTGGTCTAACTATATTTCAGGCTCCAATGAGCACTAAAACATCTGAATGTTTCTAAGAAATCTGCATTAAGGATGTTTCTGCGTTATTTGTAGTATATCTAGTGCTGCAACTAGCAGTTTTTAAATGATTAATTAATCTGTCCATTACCATTTTGAAAAATATGTTTAGTCTGTAATATGTCAGAACACAGTGAAATATTTTCATCAGAGTCTGCCAAGGTCCAAGGTGATGTCTTAATTGCTTGTTTTGTCTGACTAACAGCCAAGAACCAAAAGATATTCAACAAGTAAATATTCAAAGTGGCAAATCCTCACATTCAGAGGCTGGACTATGGGAATGTTTGACCTTTTTGCTTGAAAATTTAGTAAAATCATAAACATGATCTTCATAATATTTACAGTTATATTTCAAATTAATTATTTGTTTCAGCTCTAACATTACTGGTATTGTATGCTGCCTGTACTGTAACCATAATAATTGTGATTAACATGGTGCTTTCTTTCTTTCTTCAGGGCTCCACGTTGCGGCACAGGGAACACAGTGATGAGTCTGTTGACAAGAGGCCCACTGACAGCTCAGCGTCGCCGAGTCAGGTACGTCCTGCTCTCGGATGTCTCAAATTGACATTTTTAGACTGTCCAGTTGTTCTACTCTCTTTGTAAAATACCACAGTATGATGAAATGGTTTACCCCCAGTCCATTCAGGATGAGAAGAGGCTGATCAGGAGAGTGCGAAGTCCATCCAGGCCGAGGGCATGGATGTCCAATTCTTACAAACCAAAGTTTGGAGGGCGAGTCTACAGACGGTAAGATTGACAGGTCAAGAACAGGGAGACGTTTGTATTTAGTTTTTACTCACACAGGTTTTAGTTCCACTTAATCACAACACAACTTTTTTTTTTTTTTTTTTTACAAAACATTGATGGTGAGGTCGTGGAGTGACTGGCTGATCTGAAAGCTTGTTTTTCCCCTTCTCAAATGAAGCAGTTTTCAAAGGGATGACCACTCATTCTACAAACCTGGCTTCAGCAGCCAGAGGCACCACCACTTCAGCCCACGGGGTTACTCCCACCGGAGAGATCATTTCCCTCCTAAGCTTCACCACGTCCCGCAAAGGGAGAGGGACCGAGAGAACGAGGAGCGGTACGAGCAGAGAGAGAGCGCTGATGGGAGCTCATCTCCAAAACAAAACAGCTGTAAGTTTATGTCTGCAGCAGATGTCTGTGAAAACACAGATAATACACATAATACTCACACCCATTTCATCTCATTTGAACATTTATTTAGAGATTAGGTGCCTTTAAGACTTTGACAAAATGTTCACTATAGGGCCAATGTTACAACGTCCAGTACTATTTTAAACTACATTCTCTGTTTAAATATGACAATTCCCCAGTGCACAAAGTGAGGTCAGTAAAGAAAGGTTTTTCCAAGGGGGGATGTGGAAGAACGTGACAGGGCTGCACAGAGCCCTGACCTCTAACCTATCCAACATCTCTGGCAATGGATACCGTGGCCTCAGCTATTCTTTGTACTCACTGTGTCCACACAACCTCACTGAAAGGCTTGTTCGGTGGCGCTGGCTGTGTATGATTTTTCATAGGCCCTGTTCAGTTCTAGTAACGTACACTTGCGAGCGCACACTGTATTAAAGACAACTGGGAGTTTACAGGCCAGATTTTTAAATGAGATACATTTATAAGAACTGCTGTAAAAAACCCAGATGATGTTTCCCCTTTGGTGTTATGGGATGTGTGAGGCGGCAGGACTTTTAGGACCATACCTAATGAAAGTTCAAACCAGGCCATCACAGATTTAATATAGCAAGTTATTAATCTAAATTTAATTGGTCCCTGAATTGTGAGGCATTGAAACTACTGGAATATTACAAGAGTATTAAAGGCTAATGATTTGGATAATGAAAGGACAGCAGGGCTACATAGACAAGCCATACACAGCAGATGTTTTGAATTCCATTGTTAATGTTATTACTAACACCTGTGCTGTTTCCTACTGTGATTGTCAAAATGCTGTGAAAAGTAACTTACCTCCAGTATCATCCACTCACACAGATTAGACATGTAATGGTAATTATGATAGATATGAGTTGCTTTGGTCCAACCCTGCCTTTATGATGCTAAGCTAACTGGCTGCTTGCTGTACTTCATATTTACCGTACATACATGAGTAGTATCAGTCTTCTCATCTAACTCTCAGCCAGAGGTTGAACAACAATTTCCCAAAATGTCAAACTATTTTTTTAATGCCTGCGTTTTTTGGAATGAGGGTTTTCAGTGGAAACATACATTTTAGCCATATTGTGTTATTATGAATCTGTGAGTTTATTTTCAGCTTTACTTTACAAAGCAATGAATACACCCTGAATGAGTAAATGCATAAACAGAAGAACACGTGCTGCCTCACTCACACACATGTGCAGTTAGACACAGTCACAGAAGCGCATATACACTATAATACAGTTTAATATGACGATACCACAAACCACAGCCTGAAAAATGGTTAGAGTTATATAAACAAATAACCCCCGACACAGTCCCAACAAAACCACCATCTTTTATATACGAGCATATTTATACATGCATATACAGTATATTTAAATAATGTACTTTACAAGCTGTACATTATCTTCTTGCACTTTATTAAATGACCATTGGGTGGCAGCATAAGGAAGCAGAGCCACAAGCATTCACATTTTCAGGAACACTTTGCATTGCAAATATTTGGAGGGCATTTGCTCATCGTGGTATCTGGTGGTTGATAGGTAGTCACACTCTGGTAGCAACAAACCAGTGTTACATAATGCTGATCACTAAGAAGCTTTTCCTGGACTCAGTAGATGGATGATGTCAATGCTCTTACCAGTGATTTGAGAGTAGTCCACCCATTATAGTGTGTGTTTTAGTATGTAATTTTTTTGTAATTTAGTTACAGGTAGATTTATTAGATACCTAACAATTATTCGTCAGTGGGAAGAGTCTGGAAGTAAAGACGAGGAGTTTAAAATTTGTTACGCTTATGTTTCCCTGGTTTTAACACTAACTGTGAAGTCCATGTTTTTGTTGATCTTTTCCTGGTAATAAAGTAGTGTGTTGTTTTTAACGACTGAGCTGTTGGTACTGTATGTTTTTTTTATCTTCTCTTGCACTCAGGCACTGTATGTGTGCGCACACTGCAGCACTGTGGAGGTGTGTGTTTGTGTATGTGTGAGTGTGGAACAGGTTTTTTTGTGTGCCTGAGTGATGGTGCGATGATGGTGACTCATCGCTGATTTGTGTGTATATGAGAGTGCGAGAGAGAGGAAGAGAAAAAGAGAGGCAGAGACTAGCCAGCAGTATATAATGAGCTATAAAAAAACTATTGCTTCACATAGGAATACCGCAATCTAGCGTTTCAAGGGAAAATTCACAAATATCAGCAGATTCTGCTTAAAGATATATTGATTTTAGACCCTGACACTTACAAAAAACAAAAAACATTTTTCTAACAGCAGGCTGAGGAGAAAGGGAGAATGATTCGGTGGCTTTAAACGCCAGTAGTGACCTAAAGATACACCTATAGATGCTGTATGTGTTGTTGTGTTGACTGTGTGATTTGTCTGTTTTCCAGCTACTAGAACTTTCCTACCAAGGTCCACTTCCAGCAGAGACAAGGACATGCAGTTCACCGTAAGTGCACACGCAGAAAACCTGCTCTGCTCTTCCCCTTGTGATTTTCCATTTTGTCATGAAAAATATAGTGGTCAACCAATTCCAAAAAATAACCTAATATACTTTCAAAATAACAATTTGATCTAGAGCAGTCTGAATTGTATTATTGTGACCTGATTTATAAGAGCTTTGGTTAATTAGTAAATAAATACATTTGAAGATGGCAGTGATTTGGATAAAATGCCATTTCCTATGATGTGCAATATACAACCTGATAAAATGTGGTAGAAATAAGGTCTGCAACTTAAACGATTGTTTTCATTATCAGTTAATTGGCTACTCTATTTATTTGTGTGTGCATATTAGATGCAGAGACTGATGCAGCTATAATGCAAACGGCGCAGGTCTGAGGCACAGACTGAAATCAAATGGCCGTGTACATTTCTTGCCTGACCTAAACACAGCAAGGAGCAGAGCAGCACATGGTGATTCACTGCTGGTCACTGCTGCAGTGAAGTTAAAGTGAAGAAGAATAAAAGAATCACTGGCTTGTTTCAGATTTTCAGTCATCTAATGAAGCTTTATATATTGAAGGCTAAGTAGAAAGTAAATAAACTATACCACTTTATTGATAATTTACCAACATGTACAATTACATAATTGATGTTTATTAGAAGATGAGTAAATGGTTTTTTTTTGGTTGTTGTTTTTTGGTCCCTTTGCAGCAGTGGAAACAAGCTGTAAATACAACACTGAGATATTATTACCTTTTATGTGAATGTGGCTAACTTGTTAGCAAACAGTTGTATTTACACATCCTGCAGACAGGAGCAACATAATCATTTATTTGGAGTCGTTTTTCCGGCCACCTGACTAATGTACGCCCAATATTCACTCTCCTTTAGCTCTGCTTTTGTTTTTACCAACTCCCAATAAAAATATCTGGCTCTTTAGCTGCTAAATGCTCCACTGTGTTCACAAACTCAGTCTGCTATTTGGGCAGGCAGTGTACAGTGGTCTTTGGGAGGAGCAGCAGTTGCATCTGGTAACAACAATGATTAAAGCGGTGAGGGTAGTCCAAAAAAGTAAAGTTGCGACTCTAAAACCAAAACAATGAGCTTATAGATTCCAAATCTCTCTAAAGAGCCAGCAGGAACTGCTAATTGTCTGTGAATTTGTCATGAGTGAGCCATTAACATGTCATACACGTTTGATCCACTGCAAATATACTGATTATACAAGCTTTAATAGATTTGTGGGTACTGCATCGGAGGATAAATAAATGTGTTTATTCTGGAGGACCTGAGCTTTAAATTATTTTAAAAAAAGATTTAGACCAATAATGAAGCTAGTTGCTACAATTTATAAAACCTCTGTGCACTATGACTTATTAGGTAAGTAGTACCAGTTTTACTTTTGTGATATAAACCCCCTGTTGACTGCTTTTAATCAGAATCAGCTTTTTTGCTTTGTAAGTAGGTTGACACATACAAGGAATTTGCTTTGGTGTTTTGGTGCTTCACAATAAAAAAAACAAACAAAGCAAGTAGAAAAATATAAGAAAGAAAGATAGAACAAATATGATAGGTCAAGTAATCCTACTATAAAATATAAATATAATAAATATAAAATTGCCATGTTTTGCCATTGAATACATATGTAGCCTGAACGGACTCTGAATTTATAATCTACTTGCCTCAGTGTTACAAGTTGACATGTGGAACTTCGCGTTTAGTCATCTTCTGATCATTAGCAGCTCAGTCATCATCAGTGTTTGCGCTCATGATCCTGGCCAACTGTCTGATTACTACAGTCCAACTCTTGTCCTGTTTGTTTTTTTTGTTGTTGTTTTTTTCTCCCTTTTGCAGGTTTGTCAGAGCGACAGGAACCAAAGCAGGGAGAGAGATCACAGGGGGACCAAAAGCAAAGAAAGGGAACGAAGCAGAGACGGGGAGCTTCCTTCAACTGCGAGCCAGACGGTGACACGAGAGAGAGCCATCCAACAGAAGAGGAGAGAGATAGACGAGGTAGAGGAGTGTCAGTACACAAACACGCCATGGGAGAAGGGATAGTTATAAAAAAGATAGAGGAATAGGAGAGATAAGAGAAGCTGGGATTAGAGAACAGACTGAACAGAGGAAAGATCTTGGAAAGCGCTGGTAGACATGAGACAAGAAAAAAAGATTTGTTCTGTGTAGTCTGAACATTAATTTTGAAATCCTGAGCCTAAGGCAACTTGAGTGTCATTACTGTCTTCACTTTGGCAAGCCAGACAAAGAAGGTCTTATTTATTGTTGACATGATTGATGGGGTATTTATTTAGGTTAATAAATTGAGCAAAAACACAAAGTGAGGCTGTTTATCTTTGCTCACCTGTATCACAAGAGGCTCCAACATGTGCTTTAATGCTGTCGTCAATGTGACAGACATCACATGAGGCTCTGCTCATCGGCTGTGTGTGTGTGTTTCCACCCACTTGACGGAAAAGATGGCCTCTTGCTTTTCATATCTCCATGGTTGCAGGATTATAGAGGCAATGCGAGAAAGGCAGTCTGGCAACAGGTAGCTGATGCAAAAAATGTCCACAAAACTCTGTATACAGGCACACACAATACTTGTGAACAGTTTGCTTGTGAGTGGTTATGCGGATTGTTAATCCATTCAGCGGTAAGTGGAAATGCTTGACAAGACTCCTCACTCGACTCATTTGTTGTGCTCTCGCCCTCCAACACTCCCACTTTCACTTCTGTTTGGCGATGTTTCCGGTTCCCTCTCACTGTTTGAGTATTTACCATAAAACCAATGCATGTATCTGTCTTACAGATGTACTATCAGGAATGTGAAATGTTTGGCCTTGTGGCAAAGATGCTGATCGCAAAGGACCAGTCCCTGGAGGGTCCCATCCAGTCCTCTCTGCAGGAGAACCTCAGGGATATCGGCAAGCGCTGTGTGGATGCCATGGAGAAATTTATAGAGGACTATGACTCCAGGGAGCTGTCTCACTAATCAGACACACACTCATCATTCCGAGCATAAATCCCACTGGTTAAAGTTTTGAGAATGTTATTTCAGGTGACTAAAGGCTGCTTTTGTGTTTTATTTTAATGTTTCATTGTAGCTATAAAAAGCTTGTACATTCCTGTCTGCTGCCTGGACAAAGTCCCCCTCTGTGGCTGGCCTTTTGATGAGCACTGAGCGACGCTTGTGAAAACTGAAAAGGAAACTTTGATTAGGATCTGGACATTTGGTTCACTTCTAATTTTGAGAATGGTGATGATGATCCAAAAATACACTGGTTGTATTACTTAAAGTGTCCTGATGAAGAAGTCTGTATCTGTAAAGTGCTGAATGTGTTATGCACTTGCTTTTCAGTACATTTATTTTGTATACAGATTAAACATCTTGCAGTTAAAAATTGTTTCAGGGACTTATTCATGGCAAGATGGGCAAGACAAAATGAAGTTGTAGCAGGAACCACCTTAATGAGTCAGTAGGGGACCGGGCTGCATGTTTATGTTTAGGGTTTAAGTACTTAAGTGCAGGTTCCTTCTTATGTTTGATCCAAAGCCTGACTGATGCATGAGCATGGCCGATATTGGCTTATCACACTAGAATATCAATATCAGCGTAAATGTCATCTGAAAAACAAAAAGAAATTGCAGCACCGAAATACCAAAGATGTGTTTGTGGTTATTCAGGAACACAGCAGAGTGAAGTTTATTTTTCAACGGTAAAATGTCATTCTCTGTACGGATCTTGGTCACAGTTCTTTAAAAGTTCAGTTTACTCATCAAGATCAGTCCAACTCACCCTGTGAAAACTGACGTAGAATTTCTTCTGAGGCTTTGGAGGAGCTTTGTCAAGTCTGAAAAAAATAACTGATCTATTGTCTTGGGCATGGAAGACAAATTTATAACAAAATATGTGTTACTAGAAGTGTGGAGAGAGAGAGACGGGTTTAGGTGTGGAGCGACTTATGAAAAATGCTATGCAGTTGCATTAGGACCAAGTGTTTTAGGAGTATGACCAATACAAGGGACAAAATTTGCGATATCTTGCCTCTGCTGCCTCAATTTTATGTTATTTTTCACTGAGTCTCCTCTAAAATATTTATTTATGTCAAGAAACAAATATTGAATGATGTATTGTTAACAGATGATGTTAGTATAGGCCCTGTAAAGAATTCCACATGAATCAGGCTCTAGTTTGATCACTGACTAACATTAGCAGGGAGGTAACTGCTGTGTCCCAATCCATGCTATATACTAATGGTATACAGTATGCGGAATAAGTTTTATTAGTACACCATTTTTACCATTAGTATACAAGAACAAAAATCAATATACTTCACCAATCAAACTGCATTTATCAGTCAAACTGCTGCTTTAGAGAGACTCTTGACAAAGAGGAAAAAATGTTGTCCAATATCTACAAAACTAATGACATTCCAGCAGCGTCAGCTGTTTATTGTTTAGTTTAGTTGTTTTTTTGCACCTGTGACCAGTTCCTCAATTTCCCTTGTGCATTCAATTGTGAGACAATAGTCCTTTTTCACAGCAAACATTTTTGCATGTCATGGCAGGAAAATTAAAAATGACTGCATTTAATTTAGGTGAGCCAGTTCTAGGTCCTGGTATTGTACATGATGGCTCACTGAGACACTTATGGAACGGAGCCATCATTAATGAAGTTTGTTCCATCTGTGTGTTTCCTGCTATGTCAAGTCAAAATGTCTGCTCTGCTGTGAACAAAATGTACACAGTGTTTAAAGTAATAGTGACAAAATAATGTACTTTTTTTGTTGCAGTGTCGCAAACACCCTACATAAAGCTGCTTAGAAATAGTAGGCAGTATGAATTAGGGGATTTATCACTCTAACTGACCAGTCAGAGGTAAGTTACAACCAGAGATGGGCAGTTTTCCTGTTACTTGTATTTAACTACGTATTTAAATCACTTTTAAAGTATTTGTAATTGGTATTTGAGAGGACTGAAACAAAATTAAATGTCATTTGCAACAGGATCATTTAGAATGAAGTAATTTTGTATTTTCAAAATACTTCCTCCATTGTTCATAAAGAATAAAAAACAAGACCAAATGAAGATATAGTATATGGCCGGACCGTGTATGATACCCTTAGAGTTCTAAACTGATCAAGCTTTTTTGCTCTATTTAACACAACCCTCCTCCTCTTTAGCTCTGTTTGAGATACTGTTCTCATCTGCAGGAATAATATTCTATCCACAGTGGAGGTGATTAACACCACAAATATTTGAAAAGTCTGCTGTTCCTTACTAAATAGGCTACTAATTGTAATTGTTGGGTCTCAACAGCCTTGTCTTTGAATTGAACAGAGAGCAAGTTTATACATACTGTCCATGACTATTTTCATTGTTGTTTTTGCTAAGATACAGTAGCATTCAACTTTGTGTTCTTCCTTTCAGTAGGGTTCAAACTCTCAACACCTTGTGTCCATTATAAACATTTTGTACAAATACAAATGTATTTTCCTGCATTTTGAAAATACATGAATTTTATCTTGCTATATTTTCTGTCAGAAGTACTTTGAATTTTACTTTGATACATTTATTTGGAGTATTTTGTAACAAGATACATTTTGCTGTATCATCCTCTGGTTTCAACCTCAGTACAACTCACAGAATACGAGTTGCTGGTTATTGAATGAAGTACACTTTATTTTCAGTATGGGACAACAACAACAAATTAACATGCAAGTCTCCCTATCTCTACATCATGTTATACAAATAATGATTCTTTAGTTACAAAATATATAAATATTTAAGACCATATGTACATTACATTTACATTACTACATCCATTACTTTATTAAGTTTATTACTATATATACATTTAACAGATATTATTCTTTAATATTATCATCATTATTATTTGCATTATTATTATTATTGTCAGCATTAATATTGTCATTATTATTCTTAATCATCTATAGGTAACTCAAAAAACAAAGCATGTTGCAGAAGAGAAAACGGGACCATACCTGACGTTACTGTGCCTGAATGGTCAAGGAGCAGAGGCTGTCCTTGGTAAAGCATGGAGAGCTGGCTATGTAGAGCACAAAGTTCAACAGACTATTTGTACAAGGTGATAACAGGGCTAGCGAGCCAACACTATATTCCAGCAGCATTTGGATTCCACTGAGGTAAACAATGACATAGCTTGGAATCTAGCACGTAACTTTCACTATCCCAACACAATTTCTGGTTTGTCCACATAGAATAAGTTTTACTGCCCAGGGCTTGGATCACTGAGCTGTGGCATGAACAGTCAGATCGCTGCACTTTGCCCAGTTTTACTTCCCTTTTCAAACTGTAAAGGAATTGTTCAATCTCTCTGTAACATGGATACACGCACAGACACGCACACACATCGTATTATTTACCTCGACCACAGTATATTTAGTAGTCGAATTCATGAGTGCATCCTGATACCATCAGAGGAGTTGATCTCTAGCACTGTAAACATTTCTGTTGTGTAAGTCAGCTGAGCTTCCTCTTATGATTAGATCATTCTGTGTAGGTGTACACAAACACTACCCGGTGTAGAGTTGTGTAAGCTCACAAGCACAAAAAATAGGCCTTTTCTCTCTTCAACCCCAACACACACACACACACACACACACACACACACACACACACACACACACACACACACACACACACACACACACACACACTATTCACTGTCAACTGTCTCACTCTCACCTTCCCACTCCCTCTCTTCCACCTCTCTGTTGCTTTAACCATCTCCTTACCTCCCTCTCTCTCTCATCTCTTTCACTCTCCTCATCTCTCACCATCTCTTTATCACTATATCTAGGAAATTATGCAGTTTTTGCTCTTCCTCCTCTGGCGGGTGTGCAGCTGGCCATGAATTGGTCCGTGCAGAGGTCCATGATGGCCACCTATCCCAGAGGGGCTGTAGCGATGGCGCAGCTCCTCGTTGTTGATGTAGCACAGCTGCACAGGCCGAGGGATTGGTTCACCCAGGAAATAACCCTCATCTCCTTCAGACTCGGAGGAAGAGGAGCAGCTGGAGCACCAGGGGTCAGCAGCCTCCATGTACCCATCGCCCCAGCATGGCCCGCCCAGCCCCGCAGGTTGCCAGCCAGCATTCTGCAGGGTGAGATCGGAAGTGGTGCGGGGGCAGGGCCGGTGGGGCTGCTGTCTGCACCCGCCTGGCTCCAGACCAAACAACTCTCGAGCAGCATTACCAGAGGGGAAGCGATCATAATCCTCCTGGACACGACGGTAGGGCAGCTCTACCATTTGAGCGGGCCGATCCGCCACCAGGTGCAGGGCATTGTCAGAGCGGGAGCGGCGAGAGCGTTTGTGGTGGCGGCCACTGCGGTGCTGCCCATTACCATGGTTTCCGCGGTGGTGTTTACGGCGTCTTTGTTGTGGCTGCTGTTGCTGCGACACGGGTTCCTGCCCGTTGATGCGTCTGCGAGGCATTCTGTCGCTCATGGGAGCCATCCGCAGATTTCCACTACTGCCCATCACCCCAACACGACCTTTGCCATCAAAGCCCAGAGGCTGCGGGCCATCCCAGTACTGTAGCGGGTAGCCGACTCTCAATGGAGCATACATGTTATTGTTGTAGGGGCGAGAGGAGGACAGCGACTCAGTGCTGTGGAACTGGACTGAAGAGCTGAGGGTGCCCATGTTGCTCTTTTCAGACACGTTCACACCTGAGTCTTTACTCAGATCCGGCATGGAGAACCTAGACAAATGCTCCTGACGTTTACTGCCCCCGTCCAGAGAGTTACCTGTTACAACCATAAATGTCATTTTAATTCACATTTTAATTCATTTGGCATTATATCAAATTGTATCATACTGTATCATTCACTGTACCTGTAGCATTGGACATAGTAAGCGAGTCCATGGATCCCCGAGGAGTCTGTTCTAGTGGAGTGAGAGGCTCATTGAAGCTCATTGCAGTGATGGGGTTCCTCCTGGTCAGTGGGGGTCTGCCGTCTCTCTGAAATCCATGCAGGCTGATGCTCCTCTTGTCAGAAAAGCCCTGGTTCTGGCTAGACATCTCATTGAAGCTCATCTGGGTGCGTAGCTTGTTGGGCCTGAACTCGTCCTGGCTGTGGTGGGTCCAGTTTTCATTAAAAGAGTGGCCCCTCAACGCAGCCATAGGGGTCCTCTTGGCATTGCCTTGTTCCTTCCCCCAGGACTCAGGTCTCTTCACTGGGTTGGCAGGACTCTGAGCTGGGGGATGAGCGTTTGCGTTGGGATTGTAGCCCTGCCTGAGGTTACACTGACCCAGCAGATGTATAGGCGCTGGCGTAGGGGAGGGCTCCCGCTGGGGGCCCTCATAGGCAGCCGGGACGTAAGGGTCATCCCGGCTCATCCACACCTGGTTAAGGCTTGGGGCGCGGCTTGGAGTGCGGCTGGGTGTGCGGTTAGGTGTCCTGCTCGGAGTCTGGCTAGATGAGAGGCTTAAACGATCCATCTGAACAGAAAGGGGATCGCTTTCAGCAGACAGACGGTCAGGCATGGGAGGAGGAGCTGACTGGCGGGCCTCGGCATTCCGCCGCTCCTGCTCAGCATTCCTACGCTCCTTTTTCCCAATCTTTGTGCTGTGGCGGGATTCACGGGAACGGGCACTTTGGAAGGCGGAGTCTGAGGAATCAGACTCATCTGGATCCTAATTGGTTCAAATCAAACAGGTTAGTACAATTATTAAACTTGTAATATGTAAACATACTGCTATATTGTAATCAAAATTTTTAGTTATCCACCTGTCCAGCGCTGCAGGACCGTGAGCAGAAAATCTGCCCCTGCTTTGGCAGGAAGGGGCGGCCCAGCAGAGAGCGCTTGCAACGGGCACAGCAAAAACATTCCTCAGTTGCGTGCCAGTGCTGCCCATCATATGTCATCTGACCTTGGTCAATGCCTTTGGAAAGATGGGAGAAACATTAACATAACTTCATACCATCCCAGAAACAAGTTTATTAGTAAATAGCTTTAACTGCCTAAAAATGGTAATGTAATGACAGCTATCTCTACTATGAAAATGTTATTCTACAAAGTCTGTGTGGCCAATGAACACGGCCCACGATCTGATTTTAGCCATTAGCCAGTAGGTTATGCTCATTTTTGCCTGATATGCCTCTTAGTGCTGAAATGGAGTTAATGTATAAACAGCTTTTTTTTTCCTAAAATGAAAACATATTGGATTCTATGCCCGTGCTTGATCACTCGATTTGTAAGATAGCACGACTACATTTCACCAACCCTGCTACCCAGCTAGGGGAAGTAATCATCTTTCACAGCTCCCATCTGGATACAACACGGGAGCATCCTCTGAAACACACTCCTTCACTGTTACTGAAGCTTGGGATGATAATAACCATCCACATCTCACTGCACTGACTCCGCCTCTCCACAGCTGTGGCACACAAGGCTCACAGAGCTGATAACACCCACTCTTACAATAAATAGCTGTTAGAGGTTTTCTATGATGTTAGGGTAAGAAAAACAAGTCTGTTTGTTGTGGTAACAGTTCATATGTGTTAAGAGGACAGCAAAAAAAACTGCAGTACCTATGTGTTCTCCACATGCGTCACAATACTCTGCATAAAGGGACTCAAAGCAGTTGCAGCAGTGTGGCCGTCCGTCCTTCATGATGTAGCGCTGTCCGCCAAGGGTGGTCTCACACTCGTAGCAACAGAAGTGCTTCATGTGCCAGTGCCTGCCCTCTGCCTCAGTGCATTCATCAGCAAAGATTATCTGCGTGACCCAGACATTACATTCATCAGTGAGGATATTCTACACAGAGATTCCATGAAATTGAATGGAGGTCATGAGTTAAGTAAAATGAGTGATGAATTTGAACTGGTTTTAAATTGGTTCTACACGTCTTTACGGAGATGAATTGTTGCTGTTGAAGAAGCAAAATCACATTCTCTTTCCATTATATTTTTATGTTACCCCTAGGACAGCGGTACATGTACTCTTGCAACCCCTTGTCACATGTTGCATATGTCAGTGAGTTGTCAGCAATTCCACTGAAGAGTGACTGTTTTATTTGGATCATTTTAGAGATTATAGAAAAATCTGAAAAAAAATTTTTTGAAAAAAAATATTTTGTGATGCAGAACTGTTGTTTCTTCTTTCTCATCCTATTCATCACCTCGTAACCGCTCAGATTTATCTAGGTGAGGTCCCGACCCACCAACTGATCACTCCAGGTTGGGAACCACTGCTCTAGTATATGTCATCAAAAGAGGACACTGGGTTTCCAATTAATCCAATGGAACTGATGATCTAGGCATCCTACCTTAATATCTTTTAATATATTTATATATATATGTATACATATATATATATATATATATATATATATATATATATATATATATATATATATATATATATATATTGCTAATTTTCAAATTTAAAATATATCCAAAATTATTGTTATTATAAAAATGTCTTTACCTCACTATCCTCCAATCATCAGCTGTCATATCAGATAAGCATGTTATTAGTTATAAGGACATATTAATGAGTTAAGGAAACACAAATAACATGTATCAAATAAAAATGCCTCCCAGTGCAATACAAATGGGCACCTGGTCTACTGCATTTTCTACAAACAACTTCAATTAGTGCACAGCACTGTGGCCAGAGTTATTATTGTTATCTCAGGCCTGCTCGCCACACATTATGATTAGAAAACAAGCAGACATTCTAAGACATGGCAAGAATACTAAGAAATCTTTTTCTCTCCAGACCAGTTTTAACCACATCCAAGTCCCTGAGCTATGAACCATTCAGCCATTTCCAACCCTGAAGGGCTCCAGGCCCAGACAGGCGCACCTCATCACAGGCACAGCAGCGGGGCTTCAGCCTCTCGGCATGGTGCCGGCCACAGAAGATCTTGCCATCCTGGTAAAAGTAGATGAGATCCACCAACAGTTCCTCACACATACTGCAGACAAAGCAGTGAGGGTGCCAGCATTTTCCATGACCTGCCCTCGCAGCAAAAACCACAATGTCCCCTCCGTTTATCTGACCACCACACTGTAGGAGAGGACAGGAAAGGAAATAAGAGAAAGCAAGGGAGGGGAGGGCAAGGGAAAGGAAAGAAAAGGGAAAGGAAAGGAAAGGACAGGAAAAAATAAGAGAGGAAATGAAATGAAAAGACGGAAAGGAAAGGAGATGAGAGGAGAAGAGAGGGAGGGAAAAAAAGGAAGGAAATGGATAAGGTAGGGGTGGAAGAAGAGGCAGAGAAAAAAATTAATTCAATCTCTAAGATGTGGAAGGGGAAAAGATACCTAAGATATCTTTCAGTGCACAGATTAACCTATCTGATGAAACATCAAAACGAAGCCCAGGCAAGAACAAACTGAGAATACCATTTTAATAATGAGCTGAATTATACAGATGGAATAGAAAATGCAATTTCTTTAGACAGGCAGAAGCCTTAAAGGTTATTGGGTTGGCCATTGATATCTTCAATAAGTGAAATGGAGGACAAGAAGGCAAAAGGAAGGCTAGTTGCTGATTTTACCTTGTCACAGATGGCCCCAGTGATGGTGAGGGGGAATGGACGGACATTGCCCCTGCCCAAGTTGTCCTTCTTCCGTTGGTTGCTGAAAAGCTTAAGCTCTCGTTTCTCCTCCTCATCCAACGCGTTACAATAACGCACCTGAACAATACGCTTCATCATCAGGCATCATCATAAAAACCACTGGAAGTCATAACAACAAAGATAAACTGTTCAGGTATACATGCAAATCTGTCTGTGTTCTCTCTTTTTTTTACCTCATTGTCATGTGGTGGCAACTGGTGAAGCAGTTGTTTGATGCGATATTTCTCTCCAGGGCTGTTTATATAGGGGACCTTCTCTTCTGGTAAGGAGTTATAATACTGATGCACCTGAAAAAAACAACATCAAACATGTGGTTTTAATATTTTTAAATATTTAACCTGCGTTAATTGATTTTTCAGCCACTTGGTGTCAGCGGAAATAAGCTGTACTTAACACTTAAATATCATTATGTATACTATGGCAAACCTGTTAGCAAACAGTTACCTAACATATTCAGCAAACAAACTAACATTAGCCCAAAACAACGCTCACAAAAGCAGTAAGCATGAACTAAAACACGTCATTTGTGGCTGGAAAACAAAAAGAGTGAGCTGAAAGATGCTCAAATTCTCCGTAGAGCTGACAGGAACTGCAGTTGAGTGATATGTTTGTTATATGATCCATTCTTAACATAAAAATATTGATTACAGCTGCTATAAGCATGATAGAGCTGAGTAACACAGTGGTAACTGAGTCATTTGTCCATTATGGCAAGTTAAAGGTAGTCAGTTTATATAATGAGCTTTATCTAATCAATTCATGGTGACAATTCTACCTAAATTAATCTAAAACCACTTTGAAATTAATTTATCATAGTCTTCATGCCTATAGAATTAGTTTTTGTTCTGCCCTAATCACCATCACTGCCCTTGGAAAAGAGAGTCTGGAAATTAGTGTGTGGCACAATGAACATTGTGCTGCTGCTGCAGACACAACCTTGAGTAGCTTCAGGTTCTTTTGAACAGCTAATATTCAGATTGCTTAAGGGAAATCTCAGTTGCCTATACTAGTACTGCAGTTAGAATTCATGATGCAGTAGAACCAGGTATTCATGGCCTGAACCTCTTTTTGTATTTGCATGCCAGCGGGTGAAATAGAGAAAACCTTGATTGGTGTTGGAGCTGTAAACACTCAAAGGACAGGGAGCAATCTTGTCACTTGTCTCTGATTTTCAGAAGAAACAGCCGTTGACAAAAAGCAGTTTGGTGTTTCGTGCGGTGTAAAGATCTATTTTGCAAAAGTTGTTGTGATACAATTTACATAATCAGTGTGGTGGAGAGCATCTCTGAGTGCTGCCCCACTATAACCCACCCATTTGTTTTATTCTATGCCGTGGAGGGTGACACTGAGCCTTAATATGCCAGTCAGGGCCGTTTGAGATGAGGAACTTCTCTGTAGAATCTGCTCTTAAAAGGACAAAAATGTGGATATTCATATTCTGAATATTCACTCTCATCCTGCATTATTTTCTTTGTTGTCCATTAGGCTGCAAAAACACTTTCACTATAATATTTTCCTTTATAGGTCTTCTGTGTTTTGAGCTAAAACATGGGAAACTTATTTAGTATTACACAAACATACTGATTATTTTCATCTGCAAATTTTTTTCTTGATTAATTAATTCATTGTTTCTTTGCTGCGATTTGCACATGCACAGTTCCTAGTTAAGGACTACTAGCCAATCAGAAGCAGAGTAGGGCGGGCCCTGAAAAGCTGGTAAATAGGGCTTCAGTTCTGCTGTGTATGTTCCCCAGTTTAGCAACAAGTACTAGAGCAAGAGTTTCAGAGTGGTGAGTTATTAATTTGTGACAAAAGTATCTTTCATCCATAAAGTTTTAACTGAGCTCTGTCTTTACATCACAGTAACAACTTTATGTCCATTGACTGCCTGCAGGGTGGCTAGTGTTTGGAAGGGAGAGGAGAGGCAGCAGGCCGATAGCTCAGTGTGTTTTTCCACAAAAAGCTGTGCTGTGTTTTTTTTTTGAAGGTGTGTCGGACTAGCTACTAGGTGAGTGTTATGACATGTATTTCGCTGTGACGTCACAGAGAACAAAGGGAAAAGGCTAGACTACAAACAAGCTGTTTTCAGGCAGTTCAGAGCAGTGTTTTCTGTGGTAGATGGGAACTCCCTTTGGGGTGGACTTTGGGCTTTTTTACTTTGCAAACCTATTACATGCAGAACAAAGATATATAATTATATAACTAATATAATATAGGGTAAAAGCCAAAAAGCATAATATGACTTCTTTAATGGGGCGGCTGTGGCTCAGGTAAAACAAGGTTGCCTGCTAATCAGAAGATCGGCAGTTTGATCCTCTGGCTCCTCCAGTCTGCATTTTGAAGCGTCCTTGAGCAAGATACTGAAGCCCAAATTGCTCCCGATGGCTGTTCCACTGGTGTGTTTGTTGAATGTTAATTTCTGTTTCTTATGAGCAGTTGGCACCTTAGCCTCTGCCATCAGTGTGTGGATGGGACTTAGTGTAAAAGTGATTTAAGTGGTCGGAAGACTAGAAAGACGCTGTACAAGTACAATGTACAATGTAATAATAATGATTTAGAATTCTGACTGTCCTAGGTGAAATGGTGATTTGCTTTTAAAATACAAGTTACATAAATGAAATTGTGCAGAGAGTACATAAAGTAACGTGCTTAAAAATCATTACATTTAAGTCTATTGAAAAAGCAACAGGCAGCTACAATTGCTGGACCCCCTGTTGGATAAGAGAGGCTGCACCCTCTTTCAGTATCCTGTCAAGATGGCTGACTCAAGAAAATGACTGTTATCAGCCCAACCTGTCATCTGTTAAGCTCTAGGAGGAGCTACTTAGGAGGAGGCCTGTTGCATCAGAGTGCTGACCTTACTAAACAAAGACACCATTTTTTATACATAATATAGTTGTGTTTATCTTATCATCAGAACTGATGAAAACCACAGACAAAACTATGACACCATAAGGAAATATCTTTCTCTGGATGTGCACAATTAATTGCATTAGCTTATTCATGCATGCAATTAAAAAGCATTAAAATTGCAGATGAGTCCAGACACGCAATTGTGAAACCTGGACACATAAGCACACTGCCACAACGCATTTTCAATTAGATTCATCCAAACATTCACAGACTCAAATTACTTCCATCCCTCTGGGTTTAAATAATGCAAGGATACACTAAAATACAGAACAAATTGCAGCCTAGCATACCAAAAGCATTATTAAATGGGAAAATTACGATATGTTAACAGTTCTAAAGTGACATATTACTCTTCTATTTTTAGAAAAATATCATAATCATTTTCTTGATGGTGATCAGAGAAACTGCTTATTGCTTTATGTGAAGTTGGGATCCACCTAAACACAACCATATACATTTGAATATATAAGGATGATTAACACACAACTGCAAATTTTGACAACAGAGTGATTCAGACAACATTTTCTTAATTCATTCATTGCTTCACATCTGTTTTTCATACATTGCAATCAGCTAATCAGTCTGTCAGTCAGTCCTATCATGATTTTGGTTATGGTTGTCATTCTGTCTGGTGGTGAACTTGGTTCCTACACAGTGTCAGCGTAAACACTGACAGCTGAAAAATGTCTTTACAATTACTCTTCCACGAAATGCCTGACAGCGAAGTCTCAGTGATTTGTATATCATTCCTGCCCTTCCCTTCTTCTGCCCTCCATCCTCAAAGACACTAAAACACCATGAAGGGTATCCATTGTCTTGTTTTCAGATTAGTGAATTTTCCAATTTAGGATTATTAGGTATATGCCACAGATACTTAAATATGTCCAAATAATTAATTTCTTCTGACTGATTTGGATTAATTTGATCCGGTCTGGCTATGGCGACCAAAAATAAGCATTAGTTAATAAAGCACTTAGAAGCAACGTGAAAGGGGTGTCAAACATACAAGTAGAATACATGACTTGAAAGGGCAGATCGTGGAGGCTGTATACCTGCTCAGGACTGAGGCCAGGGGGAACCCAGACGTATTCCTCCAGTGCACACCCAGAGTCATCATCAGAGGTGGAGTTTCTCTGGAAGTCGTACATCAGCTTGGTGATGGTCTTCTCCATCTCCAGAGACATGGCTGTCACAACATGCTCCTCTACACAAACCGCTTCAGTGGACACAGGTATTCCTGTTGAGAGTGAGAAGGAGGCAGAAAGGAAGATTCAAATAAAAAAAGAGAGACAAGGAGATTGAACAAACAGAGAAAAAACATAGGAGATGGCAAAATGGGGTATTGGTCTTATTAGTATTCGAGGCTGTATGTGGAGCTGGATTTAGATTCTCAGCGTGTAAACATAAGGTGCACCAGGGCTATAGAAAAAATTTATGTTATGAACCACACTTTTCTCCCTTGCTCTCACATATTGAAAGGAAATTAAAACATTAGTGGTACAGATCTGCAAAATGTACTGAAGGTATATCAAAACATGGTTATGTGTATACAGCTATGCTAGCGGCTCTGTGAGGCTGTAGCGACATGGCAGTGCTTCAAGCTAAATGCTAACGTCTGCTAACCAACATGCCCCTTATGACAATTCTAACATGCTAAAGATTAGCAAGTATCATTTTTTACCATGTTACCCAACTTAGATTAGCATGATAGCATGTTAAAATTGGCTAATTAGCACTAAACACAGTGGAGCAGAGGATGATGGCAATCCCATTAGTTTTGCAGGTTTGGTCATTAACCAAGTAAAATATTTAGACCTGATGATGGCACTAGTCAAGAGATCACAGAAGTCATTAAGAAACATGAACGTCTGTACAAAATAATTTCATGACAATTCATCCAGTAGTTGTCGAGTCATGCCACTTAAAACTAAAATGTCAACCTCATGGTTGCACTAGAGGAAAAGTCAGGGGAATCCCAAAGACATTAAGATTAATTCTCTGACCACTACGAGTGTACGGACAACATTTAGTAATAATCCATCCAATTGTAGTTGAGATATTTCAGTCTGGACCAACCAACTGACAGACAGACATTGCCATTTCTAGAGCTTTGAAAATATTAGTGGTTCAGAGCTGTAAAATGCAGTCACAGTACTTTATATATATTAAAAAACAACAATTAACGACATAGTCGCTAAACATTACTATCAGCAGACACCTGTGAATGTATCTACATTCAGTGCTTTACTTGAGTGTATGGATTAGAGATCAATTTGGTATTCTCCTCCTTTCTGTCTGAGAGGGGAACAGCTGCACACATTACTGGCACATGAATAATTAACAGGACTAGGTATAGCCACCAACACCAAAGTATTAAAATGAATTGCAATTAATTTTACAGGCAACTAGAATATCTAGTGAGCCAGCTACGAGAGCGGCAATGAATTCTGTTTACATATCATGGCTTATTATTTTGAAAGATTATCAGTGGAGAGATACTCAATTAGTGCAAAGTGGAAAGAAACCATCATGGTTTCTAACAATGTGAGAATCTAATATAAATTTGAACCCAGTGACTAATAAACTTGCAGAGGTTGTGATATAATCAAAGAGGATAATCTGATCAATGTAAGCATGCCAGCACAGATGGTTTTTCTGTGTCTGTAGGTCATCTATCAAGGTCATAGCAGTTCTCTGACAAAAACAACACTGCGTGATGGTCGGTGAGAAAGTGTGAACAGGCCTTGACATTTCTGATTCAAAATGATTTCTCCTAAACCATGAGAAAGGCCTTTTTGGGCAGTTTCAGACAGCAACACCATTTCCCGCAGATTAGAAATCACAGAAAAACAGAGCTTAAGCAGCGGCCAAGGAACAGCAGACATTTCCACAGACTGAGCCAGTGAGTCAGCCTCCATCCAAGCAGAGCTGAGTACTGTTTATCTCTCTAAGATGGGTGCTGCTGATTTCTTTGTGAGGAGAGATCACAGGTATGTAACCTTGGGCCTCCAGCCTGGCCTGAGGCTGTTCTTCATTAGAGTATGGAGGCTGAATAAGAGTGGGCCTTCTGGGGAACCTGCAGCCTGTTACGCCAGTTAGACATCAGTTCAAACGTGACGTATGTTGGCAAAATGAAATCAGATCAGTGAGCTACTGAAGAACTAAAAAAACGAAAAACTCTCTGGGTCATAGGGAAGCTGGCATTAGTTTTAATTGCACAGATTTTTCATGTCTGAATGTTTAAATATGAAGCTATAACCAGCAGCCAGTTATCTTAGCTTACCATAAAGAGTGGAAACAGGAGGCACACAGCGAGCCTGACTCTGTCCAAAGGCAATAAAAACTCTTTAATTATGTTAATGTAACATCGTGTTTAATTTGTATAAAAACTGACAAAAAAAGGAAAAAAACAATTTATGGTTTTATGGGGGTCACGTGGCCCAGAGACATTCCTGAACACAGCCAAAAAGCATACAAGCGTATTTCACAAAATGTCAAAATATTCTTGTAAGTTAAAAAATTCTTAGTCACTGACTGAATTGTTCATTATTATTGTTTTTTAAGCTAAACTATCGCATCACCATTTGTAATGCACCACTGTGATGTTATGGTGACAGTCTTCAGTTCTGTAATAAGTTTAGCCTCTTTTCAATTCAGTACAAAACTAGATCTAAAATAGTACTGTTTATAATATTAATAGCTCGGGGACCTATCAATACCTGAACCTACCAACAGAGGCATCCCACTGTGATTGTTTCTGTGGATTTCAGTCAGCTTTTAATCAGGAAGTTGAGTAGTGTTTATAATGATTCAGTATAGTCAGTTTAATGTGTGAAAGATTCATTCGTATGATTAGGCAACGGAACATCTCTAACTGATTCCTCTCTGAGAATCCAGAAGGAAGACAAGTCGGGTTTAGCCTAGCTTAGTATTAAGAATGAAAACACAGCTACCATTCATCAAAAGAGAAGAAAAATATGACTTGCATGAGCTCCACAATTGCTTTATTTACACGTTGCATTGTGTATGCTAACAAGCTAGACACAAAAAGGATCAAGTGGAGGGTTTTGTTCAGATATAGGAAAGTGTGCAAAGCTGTCAAGTTCACTATAACAGGGCTTTCAAGAGGATGCTCATGTTCACTTCCATAGCCCAGTTGTTGTTTGTTGAGACATGGCTCCAATTTGTATAATCATACTGCTCATTAAGCAACAATGTCTTGTTTTTTATGTTTACAAGTGTTAATACACAAGATACAGTGTACACATATGGCAGATTTGGGGAGGACTAATTTGTTTCCCACTGTTTCCAGTGTTTGTGCTAAGCTAGGCTAAATGTGTCACAGAGCTGCTTCTGACTACAGAGATGATCTCATCCTCTAACTCCAGGTAAGAAAGAGAGTGTTTCCCATAACGCCAGAATATGTTTTACCTGCTTTGACGAGTCAAAATGTCTGCTGTGAAAAAGGTATATAAACTAGTGCTTGAGTCCACTACCTTCTTTTTAGTAAGTCAATTTTGTGTGATGTTATGTTGTAGAGAGATAACAACAACATTACAAAAATAGTCAATTGGTTGTTGTGTTGTAAGAGGAGAGAGGCTAAACCTCTTTCATGTGAAATTCATTTTGCTCAAACATTTAGATAAAGGGAATGACAGCATCACTGTATGCACCAGTGCTTCGATTAATGGTCCCTTCACACCCCACTTATTAAGATGTACTGTAGGTCTCTACTGTGCATTGTTAAACAAAAACACAGCTTTAGTGTCAAATTGTTTCAATGTAATGAGTTGTCTTTACACCCTAACTTTTGACTGAATTCACATTCAGCTGGTACAGAAGGCTGCTGATGAGTGTGTGACTTTTTGATATAATACACACTCGCCAGGCTGACTGGTTAGTCATAACCCACTCCTCTGTTCTTCCCCAGCAACACAAGGAGAGAGGAGAGACAAGTTGTGAACTTCTGTTTTCTGGAGGAGGCATACTTTTGGGTAATTCATGCTTCAGAAATAAGTGGAAATATATTTGGGTAGAAAATAAATATTTCAGTGTTCTCTATTTTGTAATGTGTTTGCCTTCCTGGGACCCTTATTTATTGAACCCAAAATTGGTAAATAGCAAGTAAGCAAAACTTTATTTGTATAGCACATTTCATTCCAGGTGGAAGCACAATGTGCTGCACAATGCGTGAGCTCCCATGGAAGTTGCAGCCACAAAAATGTGAATAGCGTAAAGATAAAACATTAGGCATAAGTAAACATAATTAAAACAGACATACGAATAATACATGAGTTAAAACCCATTAAGAAAGTAAGAATAAAACATTTTTAATAATTAAGACCAACAACTGCTGACCAATAAAAGAGAGTTACTGAAATACTCCACACTGATGGCACATTTAGTAGTTAATTTTAGTAAATTATGGTCCTATTTAGAGAAAAGGGATAATAAAGCAAGGGTATGCTTTTGGACGGGTCTACCTTGTGGCTAGAGGCAACCAGAGGTGACTCGTAGCCACTGCACTCTGTAAATTTAACCAGTGCTGTTAAAAAGGCTCATTAGGAGTCAGTTGTTCATTTTTTTCCCGTTAAGTACATTTTGTTTTAAGCCTGTTTTTCGCTAGCCAAAATTAGCAACCTGGTTAAAAATACAGATAACATGAATTTAGGATGCACCTTGCTAACCGAGCTAACGCCACCATCTCATCCAAATATTGTTGCAAAAGGCCAAGATGGCGATGGCCAAATTGCCAAACTCCAGGCTCACAATTCTTTTATCCAGTCTATGGGTACCATAAGTGCAACTTGGCTGCGCACTGTATAACACCGCCTGAGATAAGTTGTTTGGGTCAGACTTTCAGTGGTTTAAGGAAGAGGAACGAATGAAATAACATTTAATTGAGTGACTTTGACATCAACAACAAAATGATGTTTACTGAGGAGACAGTGATTTCAGTCTGATCTCGCAACAGCACTTTCTGAACAAAACAGCAGATCGGTATTATAAAGTGAATGTCCAAGTTGCGCTTATGCGTAGGAATACGAAAGTTCTACGGTTGAGAAATTGTAGTTTCAAAAGAAATGGCTATCTTACGGCAAGATAAAGTGCTGAAAATGTTCACAACATAGAGTAGACTTAAACGGATATTGGGTTTCTTTTATGTGGCTAAAATTAATTTTGCTGGTGACTCTGTCCACAGCAGTACATTGCTTAGCTACTGTGCTGGTGAAACTCTACAACTGCTTCTCCAAACTGGGGAACCCCCGACCACCATCTACTGCAGATAATACACTGTTCCTCATACAGCCCTACACTTCAAAAACCCTGAACTATCCCTTTAAGTTTAATCCATTTAATCTCCTCAATGAAATATACTTCTATAGTAGAAGGTGAGATGTTGGAAAAATAATGAAATATTAACTGGAAAGCTCACTAAAGGTATATTCAGGGATGGGTTTTAGGGTTTTGGAGCACAGCTATGAATGGATTGGGGTCTCGTGATTAACAGCGTGTAAAGGTCTACAGCAGAAATAGACAATCATGTGCCTTGCAGGACCAAGACATTGTCCGTATTCTCTCCAACCAATCAATATACTTTCAGCCAGATAAGAGGAAATAATCAGTGAAATCACCTGGAGGAGTGAATGACCAGAATAAAAAGCAACAGACTCTCTGCCCTCTGCTGAACATGTAGTCTACAATAATTACAAACACACTGTCTTGACTTCCCACTGTTTTTTATTCAGTATTTGACCTTTAAACCATGATGACATTCTAATTAGTATCAATAATATCAGAGGCACTTTCTGGGTGCCACTTTGTGGCTCAGATGTCACAGAATAACTAAAAAATATTTGACATTTCTCTCAGGAGGAAAAAAATACTTTCTTGTATTTTGTGACTTCAAGCGTGTTTTTATTGTGACGGCTATGTGAAGAGGAATGATAACCTCTCTCTGTGGGGGTCATACTGTAGGCATGAGTTATTACAGTAAAATATGAATGTTGTCTGAACTGAACAGGCAGAAATTTACTGCTGTCACATGGTCTTAGAACACCGAGTCAAAGTACATTTAATATGGCTTCTTTTGAAACTGATCAACAGAAAAAAAGATGCTTTAATGTCAAAGTAAAAGTGATTTTCACTTCCCATAAAGCTACTAAGAAAGTGAGAAAGCACATGGTAAACTGCTGTTGCATGCAGTCTCTCAAATCTGAGCCTTGGAAGCGTTGTTGTAGGTCTTTTGGTCACCTGTCTCCTTGCTGCACGGTCTCTTAGTTTTTGAGGATGGCGTGCTCTAGGCGGATATACAGCTGTGCCATACTCTCAAACGGATGTTCAGTTTAGATATTGTCTTGTATCAATACCATGAGTTACCGGAGGGTGCTCCCTTAGGTTTTTGTCATGATATTGACTCACCAAAAGTTTGACCTTCCAGACACAGGTATATTTACTAATTATGTGACTTCTAAAAGCAATTGGCTGCACCAGTGAGGATTTAGGTGTGTCGTATCAAAAGGGGTAAAAGATGGATTTAATATTAGAGATCACCTTGACATTAAAGGGGATTCATCTGTTGATCAAAAAAAGCCACATTAAACATGACAACTTCCAAAGGGGGGGCGTGACTACATCTTATAGGCAGTACATTTGTCAATGTATTTCATTAATCTGTGCCTACTTGACAGCTCTTAAATATCCACAATCAAGTGATGGATTTAGTTTGGAATATATACTTTTGTTATTCTATGAAATTTAATTATTTGAAAAGAGGATTACTATTTTAACCAGTGGCTTGTATATAAAGGAGAAGACAACTCATCCAAACTGTACCTCGACGAGGCAGCAGTCAGCCAACTGCAGGTCAGCTGGAAAAACTCTGCAAGTTGCCGTGGCAACCGATTGGTGTGCAAAAGTCTTGAACAACACCCATTTACTGGTGTCTGAAGAAATGTACGATCTTATTGATTTAACAATAAAGTAGAGAGACCTGCAATTTATTTTTTCTTTCGACCACCGTCTTTGTTGGGAAGCATGAATCTTCATTTTAGCGTTCTTTTTCTTTTTCTTACACACTATGGCAGGCTTATATAATGGATAATGTAGACGCTGTAGGCCTATCATGTATTACATATCATAAGCCATCACTGAAAGTGAATTTAGTTTTTCCAAATTTTCCTCTCCTTCAAGTTAGATCCAATTAGCAGTATCTTAATTTACACATAAATGAACTGAGATTAATCAACATCTCGATGCCAGAGGAGAGAAGATCTTGGGTAATTGGGTAATTTTGAGAACAAAGAGAAGCGGCTCTGCGTATAAATTTACAATAGCTCACATTTCAGCAAAAGAAAATACTCTTGAATACATATGGTATCTGGAAACAGAAGGAGAGAGGAGAAAATACAGCGAAACAATAGATCGAGGGCTCTAGATGCAGTGTTAAGAGCAACGCTTTTCCTTTTTCACGTGTCATGCTTCACCCACCTCCCTCCTTCCTCCTCCCATCCTCATGTGCCTCTGACAGGCTCTGTGTGGGTGTGCATGAGAGAAAGCGAAGGAGAGGGAGTGATGGAGAGAAAAAGCTCTTATTTATGTAAAAGCTGACATGAGAGGAGGTGCTCGGCTGAAGCACAGAGCCTGACCAAGGCTCTATTAACACTTCACAGTGAGAGTAATACCAATCAAATTCAACTATAGGCGCCCCATGACAGGAAAAATACTGTAAAGCAGACTTTTCATCTTCTTATCTCTTACCACTGTACAGCATTTCACCGGTAATTAGAATTGCTCTTGGTTGACAAATTCCCTGGTTCTCTATATTTACAATTTCCCCTTTTAAAACAAGAGATATCGCGGATATGGGCTTATTGTGCTTTTCATGTCTATTTCCAATCAACAAGATCAACTAGTGCTTTGAATTTAAACATTATAAAGTAAGAGTCAACACTTCTAAACTGAATGCTTTCACCCCTGCGTCCCATCTAATACACAAAAGGGGAACAAAAGATGCTTGCTGTAGGAACTGTTGTAGCAAACACTGTTCAGTTTTTTGAATGTTGTTGAACTATTTCTTATGTGCATAAAACAACTAAAATCAGATGCAAAGGATCCTAGATCATGTTCCTCTTCTTCTCTATCGGTAATGGCAATGCATTACCACTTTCAACAGCATCACATTCTCAAAGACTCCACATATCCAATGAAATATTAAAGCCAATGCATTTTCTGCTTACTCTGTTTCTATGTGTGTCTGTGTGTAGTAGTTAACATGCTCCAAATGTTAAAGAAGCGGTAGTGATTTAGCCTGCCCCCAGGCCCCCTCTGCAAAACATCAAACAATTCAACAAAGGGACATTGGAAGAAGTGTGGCAGACAGATATGTGATGCGACAAAGTACATAAAGGTCAATCATTGAAAAATTTAAATGCAACTCTTTTGGGTAAGTAGGCGTCAGTTTAGCTCAGCAGGAGCATAAAAAGACTGAGCAAGTGGATGTTTTTGATGTCCTGTAATGGATTGTCCCATGTCTCCCTTGTTAAGGCCTCATTCCTTTACTGAGTAATTTAACAGAAGCTGCTAAGGCAATGTAATATCCAGAGATGCCAACTGATGAATCAAAATAGACAGGCTTCACTGTGCTCTTTCAACATACAAAACATTGGAAGACTGCTTCTTTTTGTGTGGCTAATTGTCTCCTAATAATTCTTAGAGTATTTCTAATAGTAATTATATGCTTAAGTGCCTTTCACATCTACAAAAAAACCCTGGAGGTGTTTTGAAGTGGAACAAGAGGATTTGGATATTTATCAGATTATAGCGCTGCTTTTACATAACAAATCAGTTGTTTAAACTGATATGCTTTGATATCCATTTATTAATGTTGGTTTCATCAACTGATATTTGGATATTTTATGCTGGCTCCCAGTGCTGCACTTTGAAACCAATTTGTTGGCTCATCTCATTCCTCACTTACATAATCGACTGATATAATCAATTTTACAGGACAACAGATGGATGAAATCTGGTATCATCCTCTCACCTCGACTGGTTTCTTGATGCAAATGGCTTTCAATGGCTCAGCAGGTACAGTTTGGATCGACATCTCCGGGTGAGCGCGTTCAGTAACGCTCCCAGTCACAAAAACAAAACAAATGCAGTGTGATGAATCTTGAAGTTAAAAAGTGGATGACATTCCTGTCAGCCTTTTCACAAACATTTAAATACGTTTTCACAGATTCACGGAGGCTAAACAAAGCACTTTGGGCAGGACTAAAACCTTCTGCTCCACTAATGCTGGTGTGTGACCCACCCTACTGGACTTACAACAGCACAAAATGTCAACCCTTGGCCTCCTTCCCCTCCCCTGCTGAACTCACAGTTATACCTGATTAATAATAAAGGATTAGACACACACATGCACAAAATCAAAAGACTGCCTACACTCACATAAACCTCCTAGTCCTTAAACTTCTTTTTTGCCTGTGCCCCCAACGACAGGAGAATTATCTCACTTAGCAAGGAACAAGTGTGCCAGAGCACACTACCCATCCATACAGGATAATGGCACGAGAGCCAGTCGCCATGGAGTCAGGCTGGTTGAGTAAATACAGTAACCTTTGCCTAACTCTCAGCTACACACTCATGTGATGAAAGAGAAAACAGCATAAACATAACAGCATGGCAACCGAGCAAGAGGCTCGACGGGAAATATGTTATTCGTTTATCTAAATGTAGGAATATAGATGCAGGAGATGAAAAAGTATTTTGTGTGTTTGTCGGTGTGTTTGAGGAGGATGGAAGACAGTGTCGGTGAATGAAGATAAGAGATATCTTTGTCAGATTAGCTCTTACTGAGTGGAAGGAAAGGAGAAATTCTTTGAAATTGCCATCTTTCAAGCAAGTTCAGTGTCCTTCATTCCTCCATCTTGTTTCTTAATCCTAACGTGCACAGAAGGGGGGTTTGTGTGGGTGAGTGTGTGTGTGTGTGTGTGTACAGTGGCTCTGCGTGGAAAATCATTATCAAGGACACTCAAGCCCATATGCTGTTAGATCTCTGAACGACACAACTGAACGGTTCCGATTGGCTGTCAATACGCTATCAAATTCAGAATTATGTAACCCTTCATTTCAACAACAAACAGCTCTCTCGTAGCACCAATCAGCTCATAATCCAGTTATGAGGATTACAGTCTTACTGCAGCTTATTTGGATCAGGACTAACAAGAAATTAATTGAAAGGGGTTGACCCTATAGGAATAAAGCTCCGCAGTTCAGCTGGCAGAACAGGCTGAAAAAAGCTCAGAGTGGGTGACAATACTGGCGATTGAATTGGGAACATAACACACACTCAAATTGGCTGTCTGCACTGCTCACACGGTGTTGTCATCAATAGCTGGAAATACACAATTTTCATGTGCTGAGCTGTAGAGCCAAAATGTACAAGGCAAATAAACCAACATGTTTAAATCAAACCAATTCAAGCACACACACACACACATCCCTGATGTGCTAATTGCTGGAGGTGTGTTCCTGAAATCTAAAGTAGGACTCTCTTACCTACAGATGCACAAAATTTCACAAGGACCTGAAAAGCTGTAATTAAAGGGTGACACATTTCTGCTCCTCTCCCACTGTGTGTGGGATGGCCTGAAATAGAATTGCAGGGTTTCAACTGGCAAATCGCACTCTTACGCCGCTGCACAGGCACCATCCTGCATCTCACCGAGGGAAATGGATACTGCCTGTGTTCCTAAGCTCTCCCCATCTTTGTTGGGAGTTTTACCATATTATCTGATTGACAGGCGTGATCAGGTATGATGACAGGCATGGCTAGGGAGCAGTGGGGGTGCCTCAGGAGCGACTGAGTCTGAAATGGCAACACATACACACACACACCCACACACACCCACACCCACACACACAGAGTGGATCAGTTTCAAGACCGAGCAGATGACCTGTGCAAGCAGTGCAGCTGGGCAGGCAGCGGCGCATGTTCTCCCTCGGCTGCTGCTGGTGATTCACAAACTGAGGCTAATTCCTGTTGTGTGATGCCATTTACATCATTTGCCTGAGGGTGTAATCTTTTATGGGGCCATTATTATTCCACAGAGCCTTGTGTTTGGGGGGTTACATGTGCGTTATATCTGTGCAGGCGTGTATGTGTTCTATCTGTGCATGTGCGTGCATCCAGAGTGTGTGTGTTAATGTGCCTGTGTGAGTATAAGTGAGAGAGAGAGAAGAGAACAGAGAGAAAGAGTCTGTTGCTATGCATTTTTACACGTCCTCCCACTAGTCTCTCCTCATGAAACATCATGGCAGAGAGGAGTTGAACACATATAGTTGTGCCATTTTCCCGTGATGCAACAACACTTTAGCAGTAAAAGCACCGAAAGCCTCAGCGTAGCGTTAAGAGGTCGGGCATAATCCCAGAGCCGTCTTGATGCTGTGAGGGAAAAGGGCTTGAACCCCCTTAAATTGGTTGTTGTGTCGGCAGATTGCTCCATTACTTTGATGGATTCCAGGGATAGAGCAACGGGGAAGTCACTTCTGTGTTTTACGGCTGAATCAAAGCACTATGTTATTTTGCAGTTTAACCTGTGGTGAAGAATGCTACATCGGTTCTTATGTAACTTTTGACTTATGTAATAGTTCAAACACTAGGTGCATGTTTGACTAAAACCATTTCCTCCCTTCTCCTAAACGATGTCCCTTCTCAAGTTTTCATGCTTAAATACGTCTTTGCAACAAGTTCTCCAAATTAAACAACAAAACACATGCAGACTATGCAGAACGACACGTTCTGATCAGACACCCCTATTGGCAGGACACATCATTGTTTTATGATGTGACAATGCTTTAGTTAAGGTTTAGACACAAAATGACATCACTATGATTACAACAATAAGCATGTAGTTGTGGTTTGGGAGTCATAGTTAAAAGAAACAGGAAACAAGCTGGATATTTTGTTTACCCAGCCATCCACCCAGACTACTTCTCTACACGGACTTTGTCACTCTATAATATAAATGTGACATGATTTACTCCTTTGTCCCGTCATAATTCTTTCGGCTGCTTTTGACGTTTTGGGGCATTTACTGGAACAATTGATGCTGTCGTTTTTCTTGGGAGGACAGTCTCCTTCTTTGATAAATTCTCCCAATACTAAATAAAATGGCACATATTTGAGCAACAGCTTTTTTGGCTTTTGAAATGTATCATGCAGGTAGCATGATACAACACTGCAGTAATCTATTAATCTATTAATTGATGTCAAAAGAGTGCATTGCTCTTACACGCTCATAAAACCAAGGAACTCTAACAATAGTGGTGGGCTAGCAATGTGTGTACAATCGAGGGCCAAGCTGTAGAGATGTGGTATTAAACATTTAGGAACGATTTTAGACACCACCTTAAATTTTAATGAAAACTCTACATCTGCTACATCTTGAAGAAGGCAATGCAAAGATTGTTTCTTTTAAGGAAATGAAATAACTTTGACTTGAGCAAAGAAGTCCTGAGGATGGCTCACACCAGTCCAGTGGAAAGCATATTTTCCTACAACATCACGTGCTGGTATAGGAATTTAGGGGCTAGGATCAAAAGCAAGCTCACAAAAATAGTTAACCAGCAAGATTATGTGGAAGCCCCAAAGACAGTTGGTGGAGATGTACACCACACAAACCAGGAGGAAAGCCACATTAATAGTTCACATCCGTTGTTTAATGAATTTGAGAAACCCCCTTCAGGAAGACGATATAAGGTACTCACAGCAATGAGAAACATTTTTAAGAGATCTTTTATTCCATCCTCTGTCATCTTACTAAACAGACATTTATTAGTTTTCTATGCTACAAATACTGTGTGTTCCTGAGAGGAACTTTGTGTTATTTGAAAATAAGCTGATAAAATCCTGTTTTTTTTAACCTCAGCTGGTTGGCTCAAAGCACAAGCACCATGTACTAAGGCTGAGTCCTTGTTGCAGCGTTGCAGGTTATAATCTGACCTGCGGCCTTTATGGTGCATGTCCCCCTCTCTCTCCCCTGCATTTTCTATCTTTCTTCGACTTAATCTAATTAAAGGCAACATATATATCTTTTTTAAAAATGATATTACATTATGTTACTTATCAGTTGGCAAGTATAATTAAAAAAGTATTAATATGAAACATAGAGCTACCCTCATGGGTCGAGCACTGACAGTGACACACATATGAAACAGCAGTGTCCACACACTCCTAATGTGATGAATTATAAAAAGAGGTAATTTATTTAGGGCTAAGCAAAGAAAGCCTTTTTCTTTTCTGACATCTATGATTGATACCAACTTGGCTTCGATGTTACAGCACTGTGTGAATTTCACAATCGCAGCACTCTCTCCCGAATTAATGTTATAAATCTCAATACATTTCCATAATCTCTGTTTTACTGGCAGTGAGCTGGCTGCAAACTCTTTTTTTTTTAAACCAACACAGAAGGGCTGACAAATGTGTGGATGCTGCCATATGGGAAGAATTTACTGCTCCACATGCACGTGTAAAGTGCTGTGCATATGAAAGATACGTCTTTTGGTGTTCAGTCTGGAGATGAGTCGTCTGAGCTCATGTTCCTGGACCGCTTTGTCATTGCAGCCATGTAGGGGTAGCATGATGAAGTATGAGTGGTACACCAGAAAATGGAGCGAGTCCTCTTCCTTAGTATTCATACTATTTTCTGAGAAACAGTAGATGGACCCCAGAAATTTAAAATGGGCTAAAGGTTGTTTTAAAAATTGCTTCAGTACCACAGGTTCATGCATCATTGTGCTGTAAACAAAAAGCACAGGAGATAGCTCAATGTGCACTGAAAAGATGTTGTACTCGGGGGGGGAAAACAAAAATCAAGAAAGAGCTCTCTAGTGGAAAATCCACCAACAATAACATCTGTTTTCCACTGAATCCTTGGGTTTAAAGAAAGAGAATCCAGTATTGACTATGTAGAGTTGGGTACCATCCCAAAAGTCAAGAGTGGAGAGAGTAGCCACTGAAGGCATGATTCATTTGACACTCTCCGTCATTGTTGTAGCCTTTTTAAAAAAACAAAACAAAAAAACAGTGCTTTTGTGATCAACAATGAACATGAAATGACTCACGCCAGAGTCGTTCCAAAGCAAACAAAGAAGTATACATTGGCTGTGACAGTACTGTGAAGAAGCAGACAATGAGATGAGACAAATTGATCGGATCTCAATAGATCAAGTCAAAGCCAGACAAGGATTCTGGAAGAACAAATCTGTGTATGCATGTTATGTGACGGCCTGAAGCTGCTGCAGGTGTTCCTTCCTAACTTGTAACTGTGTGAATAACCTCCATGATTGGAAAAGGGGAATAGGCTGAGAGGAAATGATATTGGGCAGCCAGCGGTAAGTGTATGATTACATATAGACCTGTGGGCGCCACCATTATCTCTGATAGAGCCTTTTATTTACTGGCCTCTGACCTCAGCCACAATGAAGTGGGCTTCTGCAGAACAGTTCACTGGCGTTCACCAAGACAAACACTTGCTGGTCTGTGGGGATGAATGAAGAATCCAGTAGGACATAATAGACGGCCATGACAATGCAACTAGAGCAACAAAAAAAAAAAGGCCATATTTGGTCTGTGTACAAAGGTGATCAGTTACCATTAGCCTAAAAGCCATTCAGCTAACACCTCAAAGCTGTAGGCTTTATCACAAAACATAATCAACTAATGAGAAAAATCTGGTGACCATTAGTGGTGAGTCTGTGCAGCTGAAGGGTAACGACAAGATGTCGCACCTAAATGGGTTACAGCACAGCACCAGGGACGACGACTGTGTGTGTATGTGTGTGTGTGTGTGTGTGTGTGTGAGAGAGAGAGAGAGAGCAGTGGGCTGAGCTGGGATGGGATAAGAGGAGCAATTATGATACCCACTCATTTTGTGATAAGAGCTGCTTCCAAGATGGAAAGAAAAATAAATATATTAAGCAGCTTAATAGAGGGTAGACACCGGAATAAGACTTGGTGAAAGAAAAGACAGAAAGTGAGATGGAGATTATGTGGAGCAACATAAAAAGGATAAAAGGATAACAATGGAGGTGAGGAGACAGGGGGTCTGAGGGGAGAAGTCTGTGTTCCTGACTGAACTACAAATGGAGACCAATCAGCCTTGAAGTTGCCAGGTTCCAAATTTAACTGCAGCTTCAAAAGTTGTCTGTCTGGGGCAAAAAACAGCATGAGGTCTAACAGAGTTTATACGTACACTACTTTTAAGGATACTTAGATACTCAAGAAATATTAATCTAGTCTCATAGATTAAAGCTAATTATACACGTTACTGCATAACCTGAGGTTGAGATGTCAACATCTGACATTTTAGGGGTAGATTAATTAAAAAAGGAAAGGTCAAACATACAATACCTTGCTCTGGTCAGAGATAATTAGAGAACTTCACACTTCAGGCTCAATATGTTCTCAGGAAGATGTCAGTGGTTAAACAAATCTCCTTAGTGCTTAAAGACACAATAACCTAAATAAAACCACTAATGAATTCATATGTGGAGGTCTAATATAGTAACCTGAGCTCACGGAAATTCATTAGCTCCTACTTGTTTTTTAACAATGATGCTCTTGTCCAAAGGCAATGAATCTAGATTAACATCTGTTCAGCGATGCCTATAAGATTACACACAAAATGGAAAGCTGTGTATATGTATGGATTAACAAGTGTTATTAAATCACACCTGTTAAAAGAGTAAGAGGCACTTAGCTCGTACAAAGCCATGATTGGATGATTTAGGGCTTGCCTGAGCGACACTCTGTGCAGGCCATGCATGACACTGCAAGCCCAGGAGAAGGGGGGAACGCCCCGCTGTTGGAAAAATCATTAGCTGAAACCTCAAATTCAATTACCTTCTTGGTACTGGATCTACCCTGATGGTCCTCTAGAGGACTTTGCAGCCAAAATAACTCCCATTACTCCCCTACTTTTGTGAACACCCTCGCCAGATGAGAGAGCAAACATCAGGAGCCGCTATCGACGGAACACAATCAGAAATACGCAGAGAAACATTTAGGAGCTAGCGGGGAGCAGTGGCTGTAAACAAATACAAATCAATGATTTGATGATGATTTGTTGTGCCACAGGACTGAGTGACTGCACAGCGGGATCGGACACACACACACACACACACACACACGTTACAAGTTTTCACTCAGTGGTCTTCGCTTCAAATCAAATCTTAGCATCTCCGGTGTACGAAAAAGTACCAATACAACAATTAAAAATACTCCATGACAAGTAAAATTCCTTCATTCAAAACTCTACTTAAGTAAAAGTACAGAAGTATTATCAACAAAATGTCCTGTGATTGATATATTAGTATATATGACATTATTAGATAGTTACTGACCCATCAATGTGTAAGCAGCATTTTACAGTTGTAGCTGGTCAAGGGGAAGCTATATCAAGTTATGAAATGTCACAAGCCAAAAGGGTTAGGTTTCATCTTCATAACAATGTACTGTATTTTATATGCTGTAAAATCTGAAAAGTAACTCATAACTAGTGCACACATAAATGCAATGGAGTAAAAAGTACAATATTTCTCTCTGAAAGGTAGTAGGGTAGAAGTGGGAGGTACAGTAGCATAAAGAGGAGATACTCAAGTAAAGCACAAGTATCTCAAAACTGTACTGATTACAGATGATTTACTTTCCACTCACCTTGTCTTTTGCCGAGCAAATACAACAATAAAAGTAAAGAGCAAAGATGCATGAGTGTATAAAAGAAAGAAAAAGAAATTCAGAGAGGTAGCAGCATAAAGGGTGTATGTGTGTAGGCTGTGAGCACCTTTCTTTACTCTTGGCATCCAGGAAGCCCTAAGGGAACAGCTGAGCCTTATAGTGGGAGCACTGTTGGTAGGAGATGGGCTGAGACAAGTGGATTAACAGAGATCTTATTCTGCTTGATGAGGGGGTTGATGAGAGGCAGGTGGTGCAGCTATGGAAAGGATCTGGTTAAAAGTATTGGAGAGTGAGTGTGTGGTTTTTCACAAAGGAGGTGTAACAGTTAACAGCTTTGCCTGCGTCACATTCTCATCTCGTCAAAGCCGTTTAGAGTGACGCAGAGCTCATAAGAGGAAACCAAAGGTTTATGGTCTGTGAAGTAAATTCTACCGCAGCCTCATGGGCATGGAAGATTTAAGGCATCAAGCAGGCATTGTTGACATTTTCTTCATCATCTCTGGGGTGTAGTGGTAGTTTTACATTTACATACATAACATAAATTGCCTTGTTTTAAATTAAATCAACTTAAATTATGACTAGCAGTGCCTCTAACTCTTTCCATATAAGGGATGACAAAGTTTGGAGGGAACTAATAAATTTTAGGAACACTGTATGGATGGCAATGTTGGTCGGTCCACCACTTTGGTCCAAACTGTAATATGTCTACATCTATTGGATGTGGTGCCATGAAATTTTGTACAGACATTCATGGTCCCCAAAGGATGTTTTCTTATTATGAGGTTAACAGTTGTGGTTATGAGTCAAAGATCTCAACAGCTACTGAAATAATTACCACAACATTTATGTTCAGGATGAATTGTAATACCTTTGGTGATCTCCTGACCCTTTATCTAATGCCATCATCAGGTCAAAAATGTGTGTATTTGGTGTATGAGCAAATGCCTGCTAAACTAATGACATTCCTTTCTAAACTAAGAGGGCAAACATTGTAAAAATGATACCTGCCAAACATCAGCATGTTGGCATTATCATTATGATGAGCATGTTTGCATGCTGACCGACTCCGGCTATGGCACGTTACGGTCACACCACAGTTTTGATATGTCCATAGCCTGGTGTTAAAGTCCACTGGAAGCATCTCAGAAGAGCATGCAGCCTGACCCACGCTACTTCTTCATGGCTCTCTGTGACCTGTTTCGTTCCATTAATGTCAAGCTGCATATCCCACAAGGAGCATTTTAGAATCAGAGGGTTTTGCCTGCCTGATTTTGCTGACATGTTTAGATTTTGTTGATTTGGTAATCAGTGTTTGCATTTTGTGCTTCTACCGTGATTTAGTAGGCTACATAGCTAATTGATTTCTTTCTGTGTCCATTTTAACCTTGTTTTTTGTTGTTTTACGATCGGGAGTCTTCACAGGGTGTTTTATTTTGAAAATTGACCGTATTCTCTATGCCGTTCATGGCATTTAGGTCTGACTACCTGCCTGGTTAGATCTGCTCTGTGCTGTGTGACTCAGCTAGCGGCAAAAAGTGGCAAGTATATCGTTAACTTCCAAATATGGTTTGTCACAGAAGACACCGCGCACAAAACGTGATGACGTTAATCTCGGCTCACGTGCAGGATAGATCCTAATGCAAACCATTTTATTCTTTAGAAGCCAACAACAGAACTATAAATACACTTCTGAGAAGTTTTTAGGTGATAAATCAACTCGAATATTGGCAGTTTTACGAAAATTGGCGGTGAATCAAAAATGTGTTCAAACGTTCAGAAGCTCTGTAAGTGCTGACCATGGTTCCGACAGGTGTAATATAGCTGCAGTAACATTACCGGAGGCTGCACAGCAACACAATGGAGGTTAACCCTATCTGCTAGCACGTAGGCCAAAGACATGCATATAATCACTAACTTAGGGCACATACCCTATGATGGTTAGGGTAAGAGGAATATACTTTGGGGGGGCCGTCAGGAATAGTTAGCTAGCTCCGGTTAGCTCCCTCAGGCCTAGTCACACAGACCACTGCAGCCAACACAGCAGACGTGTCCAGCAACAGCTGATAATATTCATACTACTGTTATTCTTACATTTACATTTATTCATTTAGCTGACACTTTTATCCAAAGCGACTTACAATGGCTACACATGTCAGAGGTCGCACGCCTTGTGAGCAACTAGGGGTTAAGTGTCTTGCTCAGGGACACAATAGTGGATGGGTCACAGTGGGGGATTGAACCCGGGTCTCTCACCCCAAAGGCAGGCGTCTTATCCATTGCACCACCACTAATATCGCCAACACCGATATTCTATCAATAAATTCTCAGTAATGTAAAGTTTGAACCTAAATCGAGATACATCTGGCTCGTGATGTAACATTACAGAATATTCTTGGTTTAAATAAATCTAAATATACTATATTAATAGTATATATTATAGTATAGTAAATATAACACATAACGTACAGTGATTACACTTGACACCTCTTTTTTAACGGCTCTTTTTTTATTTATCGGCCCTGTGTGGGCTGAGCGATCGAGATAAATGTCATCACGTTTTGTGCGCGGTGCCTTCTGGGACAAACCATTTACGGAAGTTCAACTTCCGTCAACTTCCATCACGCTTGTCTGCAGGCTGCAGCTGGACCCTTCTCAAAATAGACCTGCTAATTGTTCTCTGCGGAGCGGAGCAGTAACGCGTGGATTTTAGGGGTTAGTGTAGCTTCACAGTGCTTGTAGCATGGCCGTAGAATCTTGTTTACCCAGAGTTACCCAGAGTGAAAAAACACTAATGGATGCCTCTCTTGACTCTGCACTCAGTTGGAAGGTATTTTGGACAGTTACATAACTATTGTCAACAATAGGCTAATGTCGGCATTAAAAAGCTACTTGAAACTATAACAAAAAGTCAAGGACAAAATTTCCATTTCTCATGTTGTGGAAACATCATTTTTTTATTTTTTGTTTTTTGTCTGATTGGAAATTAACCCTGAAATTCCACCTAATAAAAAGGTTTTCTGAATTGGTTTACTGGCCATACCTCTTAAAATATTATACTCATTGAAATATAAGAAAAAATATAATTTGTAGTATATACTATACTACACATTGTTTTCATGCATCCTGGATTGTATGGCATTAAACAGGGCTTCAGATGTCATGAGACTAATTTGGGCAGACTGATGGAATTGTAAAAAAGGTAAATTGGTGTATATTATAATGCAAATCAAAGCAATAGTCTGCTGTGCAACCATAAACCTTTATTTCTGTAATTTTAAACTTTCTTGCCTTCACAAGATAGTTGACACTGAAGAGTGACTGGAAATTTGAGAGAGACTCAGGCAGATGGCACACATAGCAAATGCCCCTGCTTGATTTGGAACCAGGACATCAGGGTGATACGAGGTTCTTTCCAGCTGCTTATTTATACTTCCTTGTCCTTTCATTTCTCTGTGACCTGGAAATCGATTGAGGTCTGCCATCTTTAAGAACGTTCCAATTGGTAAAATGCCTTTTGGATCTGACAAAGAGCAAGAACCCTTCCAGAAGACCTTGGAGTGAAAAGTAAAGGCCATCCTATGCATTTTAGATTTTTCTTTTTTTAAAATACTCTTTTCTTTATTTGTTTGCATAACGACTGATACTAGGTATATTAAGTGCATCTGGCATCCCCTATTTAGCATTTTTAAGAAGTATATAAACATTTCATAAATGGTTTAAAACACACTAATAATGTAGCCTAAGCATTTGCAAACTTCCCCTATGAAGACATATTTTATATTAATACAACAGTGTTTTACTATACTGGCATCTTTATCTGTTTATACATCAGCCTCCACTTATGGGTGGCCAAAAAGGGGAGTTATAGGTAGCCTACATTCATAAAAACGTATCTACCTATCTACACCACATTTTAGTTTGTTATGAACCAAACATTAAATGTTTATATGCTGCGTATAATGCTAAATAAGGTGACTTAGAGTAAAGTGTTGCCTTAAAGGTAAAAAATGCAATTTTCAGAGCAAACTAACAAAACAAATCTCTTTAACAATAAAAGTGGGTTTTAAAAAGTAAGTAGTAAAATGCATTTTATTTATCATAAACCTGGCAAAAGATCTTCAGTGGTAGTGGTAGGAATATACGATAAAAAAACCTTCCCGCTGTGTATGTACTCTCAGACTGTGCATGCTTGATTAATCAGTTGAAAGGCATCAGCTGAGAGATGTGATGTGGCTGTGAAAAATGTTACAAAATGATGTCACTTCACAATGACGCTTGTGGAAGGATGTCCTATTTGGCAGGTACATGTTGTGCCAGTTCCTCCATCCTTTTGTATCATCCCCGTTACCTACATAAGGGTAGGGGAAAATATGTCACTGCTAAAAGCGAAAAAGAAAAAGGCCTCATGGTATATACTTTAGCACTTCAGTCAGTCTCACAGAAAAGCACTTATTTTGAACAATTCCCTTTGCATGCAATATTGGTAAGTATCAAACTAAGATGGAGGTAGTTAACACATTGCTTCCTACTTTAAATAGTAGGATGTCATTTATATTCATAAATAGGCTTATATTGTCTCATTAAGTATGTTTTCCTTGTATATTTTATGTGCCTCTGTGAGTTTGTGTGTTCGTGTGTGCATATAAATGGGTGAGTAGGAAAATGCTATTTCAGAAGCACACTAATGATGCCATTAGTATGAGGATAGAGTGAGTACTAAACCTCAGGGCACAGCAGCTCCACAGATGATTCCCCTAAAGTTAACTTTCCTAGTAAGCATCAGTCAGTGAGGCCAAACTCGCACCACAATCAACACCAACACCAGCAGCAGCAGCAGCAGCAGCAGCAGCAGCAGCAGCAGCAGCAGCAGCAGCAGCAGCAGCAGCAGCAGCAGCAGCAGCAGCAGCAGCAGCATTTCCATTATGCTGTCACCCTCCCCTGGCAATAATCCATACACCTGCACTATGACAGCTGCCGCCGTTTGTCCCTGTTTCTCTCTTTCTTTCAACTCCTCTCTGGATGTTAACTTTTAATTTAGGGAAAGAGCCTTCCTCTGACTAAGCATAAACTGGAAATTGTTCTCTTAGTGATCCCTATCGTGAGCCGGTCAGCACTTTCTGGGATACACAGAGATTGTGTGGAAACTGCTGAGACATACAGTGCCACGGCGCTAAAGCAATGCAATGTGGTGAATCAGGTTTAAACCCAGAGCTTTATGAATCTCCTCCTCTGTTCTTCCAGTTCACCTCCTTTTTGTTTTGTTTTTTGACAAAAGTGTGCGGGGGCCATTTTGAACCAGAGGTCTCGCAGCTGTCAAACGGACCGGCCAATGAGGGAAGCAGAGGAGCAGATGGTAGGAAAAGTGGGCCCAGATGGGAAACGTTTGGCCAGATCAGCGAGGTTAGCGCAGAAACACCCTGACACTAAGTGTTGAGGAATCTTTAAAGAACAAAAGTGAGTCAGGATGTTGGTGTTGATGAGTCCTTAATAATGTCGCAGACAGGACCACGACGCAGCTTTGGGAACAATTAAAGAAGTTTGCTAGGATGGAGCCACAGTGGTCACAGCACTACAATATGCTTTAATGAGCAAGTTAATGATTGGTTTATTCCAACCAATTAACAGGCTTTAATATGGGGCTTGGGAGAACATTAGTCATCAGACAGCAACCAGCCGCAGGGAATCATCCAGCATGTACTTCAAGCTTGATTGTGGTAACGACCGGTTGGAGGCTAAATATTCACCTTTCCCTCCACGTGGTAATCAAATCAAGCCATCTGCACCTCAGACATTAAATAGAGCATGATTCATCAGATTTTTCTCTCATTCATATCTTAAAAGGAGTATGGTCCTTGTAGCTTGTGGGCAGCAAACATACAGTCACTTTTCACTTGTCCACAGCTGGATCACCCAAGAAGTCATCTGCATTCTGTCCTTGTGACAGCGTTTTTGAGATATTCTTCAACACACGATCGTTACCCAGTCCTACAATTCTGTTAAAAGACACGGCCGACTTATTGGAAATATCAGTCATGGTGGCTGCTGAGTGTAGTAAGTTGATGAAGGAAAAAACAATCATCAATCTGCACAGCAAAGCAAAAGGGGAACGATCTTCGTACACGAGCAGTGAGTTCCACTGCTAATATTTAAAAAAAAAATCTTTTCACTTTTTCAACAAAGTCTGGATTTGTTGTTCCCTTACATCTACCTTCATCAGCAAAATGTAAATCATCAAATATTACATAAATGTGAGGTACGCCTGTTGTTCAGTTTCGATTGGTCAGTTTTAAACAACCTGTGAGTGTGTGTTTTGTGAGGGGTCAAAGCTTTTTTGATTTTAGAGGGATAAAAGCCTCGTTATTCCACATTATTATAGTCAGAAGCAGGTTTCTTACAAATCCTGATGGTTTTTAATGTGTTTTGAAGTGTAAGGGTGGCAATATTCTGCCTTTTTGTTAATGTCAAAGAATCCAAATTAAAATGCCAGAACCAACAATAGTCTGTCTCTCTGTCTACTTTTTGACTTTCTATCACTGCCTGTGGCACTCACCTCCAAAACCACTGGGTACCGCTGAAATAGGTCACCAGTATATAGTTAATTTTTATAAAACAGCTGGCCACTGTAGTTTTTAGCACAGTTACAGTAATCAAACAGGAGTAAATAGTGCATTAGTTAGACTATATTAGACTATTATCAGCTGCAGATTTGATGCTCTAGTGAGTATTTAAAGCAGTAGGATGCTAGATGTGGGACTAACTCAAAATGAACTGCCCATGTTCATGGCAATGCAAGAACACATCACCCAGTGAAACACTGTGGACAACATTAGAAGTTAATGGCACAGAGGAATAAATTGTATTAGGCTTTGGCTCTAAAGCGAATATCTGCCAATAAGATCAGTTCATTGTTGTTTTTTCCTCTTTTCATGGGAAGTGCTGACAGTTGGGAAAATATATACTATATACCAGCCAAATATACAAGACAGACAAGCCGACTTAAACATCTCTTCTTATCTTGTAGCTCCTGGAGCATGTCGCCCGGCCCTAATAAGAGAAGAGCCTGCAAAATTAAATGTAATTAAAAGTTTGTTTTTATCTACCGTTTTGAAATGTTACGTTACTAGCATTCTAAGTAAACTACTGTATTACTGATGGCTGAATCCATTTGACAGACTATTTATTATATCTAAAACAATGCACAAGAGCCTCTCCTCTTGTGTAAGTATAGTACAATATTATACAAATTGAAGATTCCTGTAACAAACAATGTTTCTCAAGTAATAACTTTTGAAATGTTCAGGTCATTTCAAAATTTCATATTGTGCAGACTTCCTTAAATGCATTAAACACTTGCTTACTGATTACCCTGTAACTATCATAGAAATTAAAGTGTTTTGGCTGGGGTCTATATAAATGTAATATAAAACATTACATATACCATATCCATAACTTAGCAACCACAAAGGTCCATTTATAACAGTGGTTTAGTTATGGTCTTTCTGCACTATCAAGTAAGGCTGCGGTAGCACATACTTTATATCATCAGAGTTTCTGATGTTATGGTTGTCGTCATCTACTACATACATTTACAACCTCACATGAAAGAGTGAATAGGTGACGGTATATACGCACAGACGTGTGTCCCACCTGAGGCATCCGCTGCTACAGTGGTACCCGGGACAAGTAGCAGGGATGAGCCACTTGTGTCTTAGCACATGGAGTCTTACTGTATGTCACACTCTCCCAATCCACTGTCCTTTGATGTTTTGTCAAAAGGCTCCTTCTGTGTTATCCATGTTGAATTTTTCTCTTAGATGACAGTGTGTATGCTCTTTGTTCTGGCTTTGTCTCGTGACGGGTCTGCAGTGTGCTGTGTGAGTCTCGGGCTGCGTCACTGACTGTAATGGCTGAACACTGCAGGGTGGAAAAAACCCTGCAGCCTGCATACATTTATACCTTTTTCTTCTCAAAAAGAAAAAAGATCAACTGAGACATTTTGATTAAGTAAGGTGAGATAAAGTACTGTGTGGAGCTAGTTGATATAAATATTGGTTAGACTCACTAGACCCTGTTCGCCGTTCACCATTGTTTAAACAACATTAAATAGTCAAATAAAATATTAACTGCAAGAAACTTTTTGCCACAGCTAATTTGTCAGAGATAGTGTGCCGTAAAAAGACTCTGTGATCGATAATGTGTTTGTGCGGTGAAAACAAAAACATCAAAAGCTTGATTTTCAGGCAGCACAACAATTTAGACAGAGCTGGTCTTCACCATTACCTCCTCAGTGAATACAAATTCCCATTTTAATTTAATCAGGCACAGCAGGACGAGCTCATGGGGTCCTGCTTGGAATTGACTGTGGCGCAACGCAGGTTTCATTTCCTGTTCAGAAGCCTTTCTAAAATGCAGTGTTTTAAGCTACTGTACAAGCTATCACCATGGCAACCAGAGCTATCCCCCATCCCAAAAAACAACAAAATGGAGAAAACCACAACACAACAACAAAAAGCCACTTCTGATAAATTGCTCTGTAATTACAGAAGCAAATCTTTTATCCGGCACTCGGTATTTTTTGAGTGGGAGGTCTCCTGTAATGCACGGTTAAGAAGGGGGTAATTTATCCAAGAACTTTCTTTCACTTCCATCTATTCATTTCAATTCTGTACGCCATCACTTTCATTCCGTTTCACCGACCTTATGTAAGAAAGGTCACAGCAAATCTATTATTAAATGACTCGGTCATGGTATATTACATTATTAATCACCTCAGTGTAGACTCTAAACTCACACACTGCGACTTCGACCCAGGTGTCATATATATTTAAGCCAAAATAGGCCTGCAATCTCTCAGGATCAACCCAACACTTAATGACTTGACCAGTCAAGAGACAGGCATTTACGTCAGAAACATAAATAATGTCTGCGCAAATTCAGCAAAGTAAACCTTTAAAGAATCTCCCAGCACTGGTGATTTGTCAGCGGGCAATGAAGAGGTTCCCTGTGTTCGTACTGTTGTTTGGGAGAAAAACTGAACATGAATGGCAATGCAACTCTAAATACCGAACATGTCCTTTGAGGGAACTGAACAAACAGCCTTTGTGTAGTTGACACAATTGTATAACGTCTGACTGAGCCACCTGAACTGTCAGCATATCAGGGCCATAAAAGCAGCACAGAAGCAGAAATGTACTGTGAAAGCACCGCATGGGGCAGAGCAGCAAGAGCTCTGAGACACCCGCCCACCCTTCCTGAATCAGCCGTTTCTGTGACGACCAGAGTGGAGGGGGGTGGAGGGTGGAGGGTGGAGGGAGGTGCTCGGCGAAAGTGAAGAGACAAACATTTGAAGCCCGGTGGGAGAAACGTGAAGGGATGGATGGATGGATGGATGGATGGATGGATCGAGGGGGCAGATATATTGAGGGATGGGTGATAAAGGGATGTGGCAGGGTCATCGGAGAGCTGTGGTTGATTCCTCAGCATCACATAGTGACAGATTGACAGTCAGGGGGCAAACAACAGCAGCATCCACATTGAGAGAGACAAACACTGAGGGGATTTTTCACTCTCACTGGCAGCCCAGATCACGGTCATGGCTCCGGGGTTTAAACCATCTCGACGCTGACAATGTCTCTCTGTGAAATCTCTTCAGCCATATGGCTCCATTCAAAGCCTTGTCTTTCTCTGTCCTCTCTGTACGCAAATCATACAGGCTTGAAGTAAGTCAGTAAGCAGATTAAGACTTACTTCACAGTCAAACTTCAAAAGACCTGAAGTTGATTCAACAGGTTGCGCACTGGAGGAATTCATTCTGGACCAACCTGCTGATTCCCTGCGGTAAACACTCATCAGCTGCCATTACACACAAATTACATTCCAGGATACAACAGTACGAGCAACAATTGTTACGTACGGAGAGGGAGGGGAAGGTGAAGAAGACACTTGCGCATCACAATAAAAACAAGCAAATTTGAGCTCAGTCATGGCCAAAGCAATTAGCAAAAAAACCCATTCAGTATGATAAAAAAAAACCCACATCACATGCAGTCAAAAGGTGGACATGTTGGGAACAAAATCTGACATTCATCATTACAACTTTAAATACCACATTATAATATTTTGCACTTTGCATATAATAGCAAAGAAATAAGGGCCATGCATAATCTTGGTCATTAGACGCCTCTGTGATTGGATGTCAGCTCTGTTTTTGAAATCAGGCCAGTATGTTGAAAACCTTATTATGTAATGGATTAGACATTGAACTAAGAATATTGTTACAATCTTAAACCACAGTGATCGCATCCTGTCACTGCTACACCAATTAGGGATGGATGCAGCAGTTCTCTTGCGCAGTTGAGACAAAAGGCTCACACTAATCTCCAGAAAAACAGTGTAAATCTGAAACGTAAACACCTGCAGATTTTCCTGACAGTTGTCAATAAATGTCTGTGTCCACACGCGCTGTGAACCAAAATGTATGCACAATCTGCATTCCATCAAATACTAGTCCACCACAGCATCTGAGAGCATCTTCATCATGGTGGGTGTCTAAACAAGACTGAGATAACAGTGGCAGAGCTGAAACGGTTCCCACTCCACCCACTTTCACTGACACATGGATTTACACATGGGGAAACGGGGATGAAATCAGACGGATGCACTCCTATCAGATGCAACGTTTTCCCCAAGTCCCAGTGGTCTTTTTCACTTGTCAGTCAAGAGGTAAACAAGCCTTCACACAAACTAACACACACGCAAACATACATCTAAATGCACACGCCACTGATGATGGATACACCTCATTTCTTATGAGAACTTTCAGCAATCCGTGTTGGCATAGGTTAAATCAATACATTCTGTTGTACAGGAAACACATATACATTCACCAACGAAAATCATAATAACAAATCATATCAAAGTGTCACGTCAAATTGGCAGTACACTACGGAGAGTTCATAATGAGGCTATTGAGACTCACCTGTTTGTGCGGCTGGTGTCAAGAGTCCTAGTGTGCGAGGCTGCTCAGACAGCGGCAGAGGATGCGCAGGGACTGGACTGAGCCACTCACACTGGACACATACCAGAGTGACTGACTGGATCTGCTCTGCGCTGCACAGCTCACAGCGTCCTCCTCTTCCCTCTGAGTCTTAGAGACAAACACCAGCTCTGCCTCTGCTGCCTCTCCCTTTCACACGTACTGTAGCAGCAACAGAGGGAAGGCTGGGGGCTGCAGACTCTGTGATCAGCACAAGTCTCTCTCTCTCTCTCTGTTGCTCTCTCTCTCCTTCCCCTTCCCTCCTCAAGGCTTTGTGTCTCTCCTCAAGACTGGCTAAAGGCAACCATGGCTGACGGGATTAACAGAAAAACAGTGAGAAAGTGTACATAAGATTGATAAGTTGACTCCCTTTGCAAATATTTACATGGAGTGTTTGTGTGTGAGAAACAGCATGCTCCGACATCAACAATGCGTACAGGCAGTGGGAGAAAGCTTTACTCCCGCCTCCTGCACCCCCTTTTCAGCACCACCTAACCCGCCCACCCGTCCACCCACCCTCTTCTTGCCAGCTCCACACCAGCCTGTTGAAATGAGTCATCAGCTTTCAGCCAATCGTGCAGCGGCACACAGCCTCCGATTAGAATAACAGGAGTATTTATGCACGCCTGTTTTGAGGAGATGGAAAAGACATGCAGAATTGTCTGGGAGGACTTGACATACTTTGCTGTGGGTGGAGAAGATCAGGAGATATTTGAAGAAAATCACAAGGGGATTTATATTCAATAAAAAAAACTCAGAGCAACATCTTCTTCTTAATTGTCTCCTTTAATATTTCATACAATTTCTAGCAAGCAAGGAGAATATTTTTTGGTGTAAACAGTTCCTTTAACCACTTATAAAGCACAAGGCATGAAGATAATATATGCATAGAAATGTATAGTAATCACCAATGCATCAGAGGTGTGACGCACTGTGCTTTATGATTCATTGTATCAAGGCTGTAGCCACATTTGAGTAAAATAAGGTCTGACCCCTGAGCCCCGCTTTCCTGGGAAAATTTGAATAACTGACTAAAATAGAGCACAAAGTTACTGCTCTACTACCGCAACAGGCCATCTGTAACTACGCAGTGATCTGCAGTGTGCACTGCCTGCTATTGTTATGTGTAGTGAAGTGGGAGGAGATATTTTGAGCGTTCAGGGTTCCAGAAGTTAAGTTTCTCATTTTCTGCGTAGACAATGTTTGGTGACTGGCAATTGGAGCAGGGCTTGGATGGACATTAAGCTCTTATGGTTGAATCATCAGTACAAACAATGAGCAACTGTACTGAAAAGAAAAAAGAAAATGGTTCACTGGTAAAACGTTTAAAGGAACAAGAGTACATACAACCCCCCCAACACACACACAAACAAAAACATGAAGCTAGAAGTCTACACTTCCCAAGAATCATAGTGGTAAGAAAGTGAATTGCAATGCTTATTTTTTGTGTACTTTACTTTACTGTGTAACTAACAAGGGCCCTTTATTGCCCATATGCATGACTCTCGCTTTCCATTTCCTAACAATGTTCGCAGGTACTACTTTCATTGGATGTAGCCCTTTAGCCTTATTATTTAGAAGTAAAAACACAAGTAATATCAAGTTGAAATGTCATTGAGGAATACAGTTTTAACAGAGCATGAGTCTACACAAATTGTGAAGGGCAGAACATTTTTATCTTTTATATATCATGGGTGCTGAAAAGACTTCCACAAAGGATACACTGGTCCATCCTCGCTCATAGCTTCTCTCTCCTCAAGATGCATTTTAGGAATTGCTTGTCAAACGTGAATGTAAACAACACAGGTTTTGAAATGTTCCAAAAAATGGAAAGATACGTATTCAACATGTCTATTAGAGCTCAAGGATCCACACAACATATTTTGGTGAGTAACATTAAATGTAAACTTTTGTTTGTTTACAATAAATTTCCAAAGGGCACCTTTAACCAAGCTGTTGAACGTGACCCCCAAACCACAATATTTTGTAACCTTTTTGTGCCTAAACTTAACCAAACATTAACCATAGTGGTGGCAGATGAGGAAACAGGCATATAAAACATCACTGGTTTTTGACGAGACTGTCTTAGCCAGGTCAGAAAAGGCAAATAAGGGTTTAAAGGCAACGACAAACAACACACGTTTTTAAAACAGTATTAAAATTGATGTAGCAGAACCAGAGATATCGTCTTTTTTTATTCCACACATTCTTCTTGATTGTAAAAATCCTGGCTAACCTACATTACAAACAACACAACTCGTTTGCTAACAGTTTGGTTGGAGATTTGGGTGTGATATGCTAGCAGTGGCTAATGTAGCTTCAAGCTGTTAGCTTCAAGAGTTGAGGAGAGTCATTTAAGGCAATTTATCAGACTTCGTGCGGCTCCCTATGGAGCCACAAAAGGCTTTATCCAACTGTAAACAGGTGTGAAATCCATGAGGTTCCCCTTTAAAGACTCCTCCAGTCCTGATTCTGTGTCACTTTTTCTTTATAACTTCATATTTACAAAACTGGAGTATAAATATCAGACATAACATCCACAAGACCGCTGAAACTCAACCCTGTGACCTCAAAAATGTTTATCATGCCCCTCTGCTGACCACACTGGTTATATTATCTCCCTAAAGGGAATCATGCGTTGTGTTGTGTGTGTGTGTGTGTGTGTGTGTATCCGTCTGCAGCTAATCTTGCATACTACTGGACCAATCAGCCTAATGTTATTTATGGAGCCTATCATAAAACTAGGTTTGGGCTGTATGGCCCAAAAAATTATGATGATAAAAAAATGTCATATTTTTCCATATTAATGTTTAACAAGATAAATGTTAAACAATAAAGGCTGATTTTTGCATCTGAATGAAAGTTGAAGAAACCAGATGCTTAATTGTAGTTTTAAACAATTGTTTACGATAAGAACATGACAAACACTGAGGCAGAACATTCAAAACAATCATGATTTTTTTCAACAATTATGCATGAGTAAAATTAAGTACAATATTTTTTCAGTCCCTTTCCTCAACCAAATCAATATCTTGATAGAAAAATTAAGTGCTAATTCGTTTGTGATTCAAAGTAATTAAATCAAACATGTATGGAACATTTGTTATTAAGAGAAATTAGTACACAATAATTATTGTTATTGGCCAACCCTAGCTTAGTTCTTAGTTACTTTCACCTTTTGAGCAGCATTCGCCATTTTAATGCCATCTTGACTGTAAGGTAGCCCGGGAGTGAGATTCAAATTTTTTGGATCGTGAGAGAGAGGTAGGGAGGGGTTTTATTTTGTGTGTTTGTGTATCAACAAAATGTTCTAAATAATGGACTATTCATCCTGTTTAATGTTTCCTTATTAAGTTTATATAGGTAGGCGAACCCAGAATGCTCGGTTACATTATGCATCTTAAAGAAAACAAGCATACATTTATGTAAGAAAACTTACATTATACAAAAAAACATTCTCCCCTCATTCCACTACTCTCATGCATGGACTAACAAACCTGCCCTGTCCTCCCTGTTCTACACTCACATGCCCCCCTGTCACACCTGCTCCACTCTACTGAGTTCAATCTTCTAGTTTTATTATTTATTTAAAGCTAGAGTGCGGGACTTTTACAAATAAATAAACATCTGTTAAATTTAAGCCCTGGCCAAACAAGTTCACACAATGCTGATTAAGCCTCTCACGTCCAGGTAAATCTCTCTGTATTTTGCAGTATACCAGAGTTTTAACATCTGGTGTCTGTGGCGACTTTCCTGCACTGGCGAATCGGTAGTGATGTGTTTTATGCCAACCAGTAATGACTGCTTGAAATGTGAAGACATTACTCATTCCACTGGACCGTCTAATATTATATTAATAGAGTAATGTGTCTTTGACACATAATTGAACAACTTCTGAAGAGTAAATATGTTAGAAAGACTTTGTACGGTCAAGGTATTTCTGAATTAAATAATATATATATTATGCAAGATGGAAGCAAATTCTGATATTTTTCTACAGATCACAGTGCCATTAAAGCAAGCAGCCTTAGCTTTTTCCCATGAACACCATTATTCACAATCATGTATTCATTAGTGCCCATTGTACACCTACAATAGCACAATCATATAATTTGGCTTGGCTACTTCTTCCACATTACTGTGGCCTGAGTCTGATCAATTGCATCTTTAAATACACTGTGTAACCTTTTACCCTGGAAATTTGTGTCAGGTTTCTGCGTGAGTAAGATGACGTCAAAAGGATTACTGTGTGTCGAAGTGCGGCGATTCCCCAGTCATGAAAAGAAAAGCAGAGCTAAACTGGACGCAAAGACAACAGCCTGTCAGGCAAAAAGGAAACAATTGAAAGGTCAAATCTGATCCATAAGAGATTATTGTGACCAGTACCTGTTTGTCAAGGTACATGCACCCCATTTGTGACTTCTCTCTCTCTAGTCTGCGCCTCTGTCATGTTTTCACCCACAGCACACTTCCTCGGCTCCCTTGAGGACCTTCACATCTGATACCAGCATACTGATGTTAAATGCTCTGAGAAGGGGGGAGCTCTGGCCTGCCATACTCCATTTCAGTTACTGTAGTATGATTTTGCTCTGGGGGACTGTGAGTAAGACTCATGGGGGTTTTATCTCCTCCATCACTGTGCCGTGTCATGGGATGACAAAGCCCCAACCCTGAAGGCTTTCCTTTTAAAGAGGTGTAACTGTACATGTGTGGGAGTTTGTAGGGGAACATGTTTGTGCCTGCCGACACGTGTTCCAAATATCTACTGTATTCAGATCAGTTAGCTGTATTCTGCAGGTGTGATTCAGCTCCACAGTGAGAACATTATTTACACTTTAATAAACTAACGACCTATTGTGCTGGGAGAGCAGCGTTACTGAGGTGATGAGGTCAATAGGGAAGGGAGATAATGAGAATGACAGTGATGTGTTGCCTCTATTAGAGTCTGTGTCATCCTGCTTGTCCTTTGATTTGATCACACAACCAGTTCTGCAGTCCGATAAGCAAGACTCTCATCCCTCACTGTCACTGTGACGAGGAGGCACCCAGACTCTCTCCAAAAGAGAGGCCTAGTCATATCCTGTAACACAACAGCAGTGACTACGTTTAAAGTACATTAATGTATTTGGCTTAATGGCATTATTTCTTCCCACTGAGAAAAAGGTGAATCTTCCCCTTTTCTGTTTTCTGTTCAGCGTTTTTGCTCACTTTAGGCCACACCTTCCCCTGCCTGAACTTTAGATTATAATTAGGACCTTGTTCAATCTTCCTTTGTCATCCCTAAAGTTAGACATTTAGCATGGAGAGGGGACATTTATCCACAACAAAATCTATTTGACTGTTAACTGAGAGTCTGACTCATACATCGGTGGGCTGATATTAATATAGATGAGTGAGTATATGAACTGAATTAATTTGGCCTGTCACAGATATTTCTGCATGTGTGTATATGTTGGTAGATATGGGGAAACATTTCTAAAGTCTGCTTTTTTATTGATTCTCATAGCTCTTAGCTCAGATTCAATATATTTGTTGTATTTGTGATTGTATGTTGCTTATAATTTCCAGAGACTTCTATTGATCAAAGCTTGTAATATATATACATTTGTAATATAAATAAATTAGGGACGTCCCGATCAAGTTTTTTTGCCCTCGAGTCCGAGTCATTTGATTTTGAGTATCTACCGATACAGAGTCCCGATCCGAAAAAACAGATCCAGAATGTTCCTTATTTTTATTTAATTCACCTTATTTTAACATTAACAACAAGTGTGAGGTAGCTTGAACAATCAAGTAATAAATAACATATATTCTTCACTTTTGGACTTTAGTGCAACAGTAAATATAAAGATAAAAGATAAAAACAAATAGCACCTCAACTTAAAATACCCGGCAGGCATGTAAACAAATACAAAAATAAAAGTGCCACAGTGTTTGCAAAGCACATCTATATATACATATACATTTCTATCCGAGTCCTGATTGGGAGGTAACGTCCGATTCTGATCGAGTCTGAAACAACGTGATCGGGCCCGATTTCCGATCTCGTGATCGGATCTGGACATCCCTAAAATAAATATCTGTTATTTATAGAGCACCAAGCCTCAATATTTCTCTGGTAACTAAAGAAATGTGTAGTTAGCAACCTAAACTGTCAAGTACAGCAAAGCTGGCATCAATGTTGTGTGATTGAAATCAGATAGTTCCTGATTTACATTAAAAATGTGCTTTTTTATGTTGCTAGTTTATTTAGGCAATGATCTTGTATACCTGCTTGTCTGGCTTCTGTTGTTAAATGAAAAAAATATATATTTTGATAGTGAAAATTAGATATCAGATTAATATTGAAAAATTCAAATAATACTGACATTAATCGATACGGTCACTTTTTGCTCAAATCTCACAACCTTATTTCATATATTTAACACAACTGTAATATAACTAAATTTCAGGCATCCTTGCCAAATATTTTTGTTAATGTTGTTTTAAAGGTTCAGTGTGTAATATTTAGGAGGATCTATTGGAAGTTGCCACGTTGTACCGCCATGTTTCTACAGTAGCACAAATGGACAAGTAGTAGTAGTAGTAGTAGTAGTAGTAGTCAACTGGTTTATTAGAAGTAAGAAAAGAAGAGAAACGTGGACAAGCAGAGGCCCTCACGTATTATTTAGCACAAGAGCTGACAGATTATGGCAGTTGGAGGAGCTGTTTAATTAAACTAATTTATCCCAGTAGGAAGTCAGTCAGCTTGTCCAGCAGGAAGTCTCAAACACGGCTCGGCTGGAGAAGGACTACTGCGCAAAATCACAGAAGAGTGAGGAAGGGGCATGCAACTTTTGTAGAAATGAATGGGACGCCATCTTTGAACAGTATACTCCTTAATGCATTCATAGTCCTTACCGATATGCTTTCTCATCCCCAATCCTATCCCAAGGATATGTCCCAACCAAAGATGTCTTCTGATGTGTAGGCCAGCATGACAATATTTCATTTCAAATTGTATTTTGACACACATTTGGCCTTTAACAAATATCGCACCTCCTGCGTTTGGAAAATTGCAGATTCGATAAATGTTCAGCGCTACATCCCATTATCTATCATGGGGGGCTGGAGCCTAGACAGGTGGCCAGTTCATCACATGAATAACACATAGAGACAAACAACCATTCATGCTCACATTCACAGCTACAGGAGTTAACTTGCATGTTTTGACACAGACAAAGAGTGAACATGCAAACTCCCCCAGCTGGCCAGTGCATTCAAACCAAGAACCTTCTTGCTGTGAGGCGACAGTGCTAACCAATGCACCACTGCACCACCTAGCTTTTTCATGGAGCAAACAAATAGGAGGACGAGACTGGCAGTATGTTGTGGCTGTTACAGTATATGTTTGGGTGCACACAGCCCAAAAACACTGGCCAAAAAAACCCTTCTGTGAAACTGCAAATATTCATCTGAGACCAGATACAATTCACACTACTGCTCAAAGGGTGAACTGAATCCCCTTCCCAGAAAATTCAACATCTATGAAGACAAACGTGAAAACTACTTATTTCCTCTGGGTGAAAACACATTTTGCCTGAAGAAGTGTGGTCTGAGACACATGTTGTCTTCAGTCTGCTTTTTATAGATGACCTTCTCCATCTAAACAAAACATCATCACTTCCAGGTAGCGCTGCAACCAAAGTGTGAATATTTACAATCCATGTCAGGGTTGTGATGGAGAGATTATGTCCCAGTGTCCCTTTTCCAATTACCATGCCTGCTTTTAGCTAACAAAGGTCTTTGTTTTTCCTCTGGAAATATCAACCTCTTCACTAAAATCTAATAAAGGAACATACATATACAATTTGAGACCCAGCTGAAGAAGAACATTTTTCCATTAACACTGACTATTAAATATTCTTTTAACAGAAATTATGTGATTAAATGAAGCTATCATTACACACAGACTGCTGGGATTTTACTATTTATCTGTCTTTGTACTGCCATTTGGTATTTGGAGGTTTTGAAGAATTAAGCATTTGACAAATTATGCCTCTGTACTTTTTACGCTTAAGCGAAGAAGAGTGTATGCATTATAAAATGTGCCATTTCACATATTGTTTGGTGGTCAGTGTGAGGCTAATGAGGATCTTGTCTGAATGCTCCTAAGGGGTTAACAATCGGTCATAACCACTCACGCTTAAAACCACTAAGAGCTTTCAGGAGATGAGCCATTGATTCCCTGGTGGCTCAATGCACAACTGCACATCCACAATACAGGAGGAGGAGAGTCACGCAGCAAAGATAATCCACTTTCATGGGCCCAAAAAAGCATTTGGATCACAACATACAATTCAAAAAGAAGATTTAGGTAGAATTAGACAGCTGTTTGTGCTAAAACTCAGAGTGCACAGTGCGTCAACACAAGTAAAAACTTTGGTAACATTTGAAGGAAACCAGTGTTTCTCTATAAACACCTGTTTCCCTCTCTGTCTCTTTCAACATCTTTAAACCATTTTCAATCTATTCACACCCATCTCCTCCACATATTCCCGTGTCCACCTGTTCCCTTTAAAGCTTGTCTGATAAGAAGCCATCCTCCAGAGGGACTCAATTTTATAATGTCGTAGAAGAGAAGATGTCAACTATCAGCCATCTTTATATGTTGGCGTTCTTTATCACAGCTCCTGGGTACTAAGCTGTCATTTTTTTCCTCTCCTCCAAAAAGAAAACTCAACTAAAAGACTAAACACAGATGCATGCGCACACACATCCACATACAAATGCACACAGGAGCACATCTGGGTGAAAATCCAGTTCCACAACATGAGATACAAGTGTGCAGTAACATACATACAAGACACCGAACATGCAGTTTATACTGTACTTCGTTCATTACTAGATTGAAGATCTCAGTAGTTGTTTCTTTCCGAGACTCCGAGCAAAAAAGAAACTTTTATGTGGAGAGTTCTCATTCAAAGAAGATGTTATTAAAATGAATAGCGCAGGAATGACAGACAAGGTCTCTGGCTGCATGTCTTTCAGAAGCCATCCTTGTTTCATCGTGTGCTGCTTTCCATCTGTCACGTTTCAAAAGATTCAGTCTAACTGCAGCTATTTGATCTTTTCCTTCACCTCCATTGAAATCAGACAAAAAGTTATTATAAAGAATAGAGTTAATTTTCATCTTTCCTGCACTAGATTCTATGCGTATTAACAGAAATCAATAACTATTATTTTGCAACTAATCATTTTTGCAACCATAAATTATATGTGTACATAAGTCCCTTTGCATTTAGCACCCAGGCATTACATCAACAGTGTGGGGCCCAGAGCACGAACCTTCTGGGTCTGCCAAATCCACTTTGGGTGGAAGTAATTAGATAAGACACTTAATGACAACACGTTGAATAGATGAGATGGGAACCACATGGGCACTGTGTGCAGTCTGCCCTCTAATCCCACCTATCTGTTACCATTTTCACAAGATGCCACCATCACAAGAAACACACGGGGGGCTATTAAATGTCTGTCGGCCTCCCTCTCTCATCTCTGGCCACAAGTGCAGTACTAGATCTAATAAAAGAAAAGCTACAAAGCCTCTCTCCTTTAATCTACAAATACACAAATTTGCCCAACAAACTGCAAAACCACACTAGCATAGCTGTAAACCTCTAACTGATGCTGAATAAATCATCTGTGCTGCAAAGAACAGTAAAAAGAGAAAGTCACATCTGGGGATCAGATTGCTTATTTTATCATTGAGCCATTTGCCTTTTCTGTGAGGGCAGTAAATCACCTCTAATTTGGCCTCATATGCAGCATGCGTTTACAGACTGCAACCCCTCAAAACCCCACTTGTAGCATGATACTGAATAAAAAAAGAAACAAACACCTCTATACATTGGTGTGCTTAATGAATGATATGGCCTTAATAGAATGGAAACAGCATGTATACTCAGGGCAACTAAGGTTTCTGAAATCCATTAAAACCCTTTTGGACATGTTTTCTACACTGAACTGCATGAAAGGACATGGCGCATAAAGGTAAACAGATCAAATTAATGATTTCTATATAGAGGTGTTCACCGTGAAACTGTAACTGTTGTTGTGCACATCTATTTCTGTCCTCCCAGGCATGTCTCCATGACTGTCGTGGATTGACTGAGATGTGAGATGTTGCATCATCACGCAGGAGGGGCAGGTCACCCTAACATTGTTAGATCCAGGGTGGAAGGGCTGATGCAGAAAAGCTCAGTGCCATTTCCTGCTAAAAATGTTATCTTCATCATAAAATTTGATTATAATTTCTTTTTTTGGGAAAGATAGAGACAGTCAGGATTAATCACAAACTCACCACAACATTTCCCCCCCTTGGGCCATGTTTCATTAATGAAAGTATAATTATCAAACAATTGATTACATTAGTTTTAGTAAAAAAAATCTTAAATTAAGGTCCACATACTATCTTTTCTGGAGCTTTTAACTGAACACCAGACAAAAACTGGTCACAGTTACACCTCAGAAGGGTGTAAAAGTTGAACCAGGTGTGCATGGACAGTTGAAAGATCAAGGAGGCCACCCACATTCGAACAAGTTATGATCTCCCCCTCCCTTGTATGGCAACCTCCATTAAAACCCCATTCATAGAGGAAGCTGCCAGATGTGGTTCAAAGCCTAAGCAAATGTTAGTAAATCGAATTTACTAAACCAGTGTTTACAAGGTCAAGAGCTTCACACTCAAATGATTTAAGCAACAAGCCAGTGCAGGACCCCCCCCCAAAACCCAACAAACCCGCCTAACAGAATAAAGTTAAAAATATCTACAATATGTGTGATGTCTAAGATTGAGGATAGTTACCACGGCAAGCGTAGGTTGCACCGCCCGGAGGAGACTTCAAGTGACCCGAATCGAACGGTCCCACAATGGAACCCGGCGTCTAGCAGGTGCACAGTGCACACAGGTAAGACTGTCTGGAATGGGAGCATGGGATGAAGTCAGCCAAAGTATGAAAGTACCATCAAAAAAACTAAACAAATGCGCAAAACATGAACCACAATGTTTCCAAACTCAAAAAAACTTGTTATCCTGCATAGGTGTCACCGAGGAGGAGGAGGCGGCGGCGCGGCGGTGGAGGCCAGCTGTTAGCATTAAGGATCCGTCGAGCGGTAAGTTCAGATTTTGTTGTTTGAGTATAACGTTACGTGATGTGTTTGTAAGGAGCCGTAGCAAGTCGTTTGACAACATTTACTGTTGTTTATAAGACATTTACAGATTCCTTGAAGAATATTTTCCTCAGCTGGAACAAACAGCCAAAGTTGGTAGCCGGACCGGAAGTGACATATCCGCATGCAAAATTGTCATTTTTTAATTTGTATTAACAGACAACAGTCAAGACATTCAAATTAACACTGCTTTCAAAAATGCATCTTTAAATGAATGTTTCTGCTGCAGCAACAGAAAGTTCCACTAAAATCACATCCTGATAAGCAGCTGATATGCTGTTTAGTGACGGAGCAGCTTTTCACGTCATTTATATAGTTTCCCCTAACTCAACAACTCACAAAACTCTGTACACGTACAGACAGGAGAATTGTTATCTCTTCTTCTGAAAGTATTAATGTGAAGCTAGCTCGCTAACTAGCTTACTGAGATGAGCTGGAACAAACAGCCAAAGTTGGTAGCCGGACCGGAAGTGACATATCCGCATGCAAAATTGTCATTTTTTAATTTGTATTAAGTTTACACAAGAAGTGCTGAACTTTGAGTCAGCTGTAATGCTAACGCTGGGTCTGCGTGCAAATCACATGACTGGGTCCTTCATGCAATCCAAATGTTAAGCCTGGCAAATTCATGCTTGTATGTGTCTATGTGGAACAGGCTATTATTAGGTGGTGGGCAGTATGGATCAAGTTCTCCATTATAGTATATATAATTTTATATCTATAGAAAAGCTATTATGGATAAAAATAACCAGAAATAAACGTCTATATTTGGCTGATCTAAAACAAATAATGTACTTCATCCTGTGAATGCCAAAATCATAAAAAACAATACTGCCATAAATTAGTTCATTGATTTGCAAATTTGGCCACATTGGCCCAGTAGCCTGCAGGCAGACATAAAAGGAGGAGATCCCTGGGTATAAACAGGATGGCAAAATCTCTGAGAGTTGACACATTTTTTTTCAACCCATAGTGCCTACATAGTGTCATATCACCCAACTGTTTGTATTATAAATACAACAAACGTCCTAGTAAAACAGCCATATACAATAGCATAATGCCACAAACAAGCTGTGACCAACATATGATCAACAAAAAACTCATAAGCCATGCACACCACAGCGGGTGCCACACATAAATAGCTTACAGAAAATAACATGCACACATTCTTAATTCTTGAGCAAGACAGAGCATAACCAAAGCAGACAACATATAAACGACATAAACGCAAAGATTACCACATGACAAACATGGACAAACAACACACTTTTGCAAGAAGAATCAAGCCGTATTTGGTGTTAGGCTTTATATTATATAGTATATATCAATATCAGTAGCCTATAGAACTATGGCTATGTAAAGGATAATAGCTAAATGAGAGGCATTGTGTCATTTTGCAATTCGTATTCTGAATAGTGGATTATTTGTTTCAATAATCAATAGATTAATCGACTGTCAAAATAGTCGTTAGTTGCAGCCCTAGTTCCTTCATCCATTTTTTAAAAAACAGTTAACACACTGCCTATCACATTCACCTGATAGTTCATTTGACTGTGTATGTTTCAAAGAGGAAAAGAGGACCAAATATTGCTAGTTGGTCTTGACAGCACACTTCAACGTCTATTTGAGCACAAATGTAAACCTCTCTTATGCTTCATTTTACTGTACAGTTGTGGATGTCTCTGGAGCAAGCATGTTTTAGAAATGTATCAGAAAAGATTTATCAACACTTAAGACGTTCCCTAAGGTGGCAGCCGCCTGGGCATCAGTGGTGGAAGTCCTTTGATGTCAAGGAGCACAAAATATAACATTTACTCAGCTTCTGGTTGTGCTCAAAATGTGTTTTTCAAGTGATCTAAACTGATGGTAAGAGTTGCTCATATACATGTCTTTGAGAGGGAGAGAGAGAGTTTCAGGCCAAGCAGAAGCACATTATTGATCCGTAGCTGCTCACAGCAAATATGTAGCTCTGGTTGCCAAATGTAATGTATCTTAAATTAAACTTGAGGATGTTTTAGGCATGTGCTAATTAACAGTCAAGACATTCAAATTAACACTGCTTTCAAAAATGCATCTTTAAATGAATGTTTCTGCTGCAGCAACAGAAAGTTCCACTAAAATCACATCCTGATAAGCAGCTGATATGCTGTTTAGTGACGGAGCAGCTTTTCACGTCATTTATATAGTTTCCCCTAACTCAACAACTCACAAAACTCTGTACACGTACAGACAGGAGAATTGTTATCTCTTCTTCTGAAAGTATTAATGTGAAGCTAGCTCGCTAACTAGCTTACTGAGATGAGTCTTCATCATCCACAGAGACACAACGTTAAGTGCCTCCTTTTCAGATGCTCCGTCGTTTCCAGAAGAGCTCAGTTTTGCTGCAGTTCACGACCTTTCTGGCTGAGTGAAGAATGAAATGCGACCACACTCTGGAGGTTTTAAGTTGTGAAGGTGTTACTGCAGCTCTGATGTTGTGTTGTTTTAGTAACTTTACTGTTATCATCACTTTACTCTGTTAAACTGACTGTATCATTACACCCAGATGATGTCATGAACGACTTTTGTCAACTACGTCAATTAGTTGCTGCACCCTTAGAAGGAACACACTGATTGATGTGCTGTGTTTTATGCTCTTATGTCTCATGATTTATCACAGTGCCTTTGCCGTGTTCTTCTGCCAAACACTTTTGAGCCACATGATCCAGTTGAAATCAGCAGCTCTGTCTTTTGTTTCATATTCTGTGGAAGAAAATGAACAAACAAAGACTTTTACTCACTGAGCACGGTGCATAAACCCATTGTCAGTTGTTGCAGGCCTGTTGAAAGCCAGGATAAGGCCAGAGTAAGGAATGAATCAAGACTATGTGTTACTGGCAAGAGCCCATATGGTTGGTGTCTGGAATATTAAACTGGGCAGACTGGTACTCAGTAAGACCCTGAGCTCAGCAGACATGAGCACACTGTTTGGCCATGATCTGTAAGACCCTGTCATTTTAATCAGACAGTGCGGAGCTCTGTCTCCTGGATGAGCACAGAGCTTTGGGTAGGTTTTTGTGCCAGCAGCTCCCCAGACAAGCAACAAACAGATCTGAAAATACAGAGATTACAGCAGCAGTATCACAAGAACTGAGAGCATGGGTGAAGGACAGGAGTACCTAACCACTCTGTGTATGCGAGTACCAACACTTACACAACTTAATATTGGATGATCATGTTAGCATTTGAGTTATTCAATTCTATTCCAAGCCTCGCAGGGATTACTGATTGGCCTATCATATTTTTGGCAACATCATTTTAGAGGAATTATCTAATATGGGCTGTGTCATTAAGCAAGCGAGTAGGATGAGACAGAAGTGGTGCAACTGTGTGCGTTTTGTACGTGAGCTAGTGAGAGAGATTGCAGAGTATGTGTGTACAGTGCATTATTTTATGTATTGTGTCTAAAATAGCAGGCTTAAACCTTTCAACAGTGGTTATACATAATCATGACGAACATCACAAGATGCTGCGCAGCTTTCATTTATGACTAGGGAGTCTTTCAGTTCACACGTGTGTGCACACACACACAACGACATAGACAGACGCACACACATGAACAATAAATATTCATCTGATCCAGCTTTGATCAGCCCCAGCACGTAAACACATTAGACGTTCTGCAAAGCACATGTGCCGTTCGAAAGGCAAGCAGGGAGAAGTTGAAAATGAAAACTACATCCCTCGTTGTTTGAAATAATCAGCATCTCCAAAGGCAGGGATGGTGATTTAAACACATGTACGTGTGTGCATCTGTGCTCACAGCCATTCGCTTTCATTGTCTGGTGAAAACGGTAGAAAATGTTAATCTGTCTTCTGGCTAACGTAGGATTAACATCGCCTTTTCTGCTCATAGATTTTTGTCCAAACAACGGACTGATTGGTTAACTAAATGTAAACATCTTTTCTGTATTCTTGTTCTGTCATGATGTTTGATTTTTCATATTAGGCTGTGTCCGCTGTCAACATGCAGTAGAAATGAATAATTCAGAAACACTTGCGTCAAAGGAGCCTGTACCATTTATAGCTACAAATGGCTTTATATTTGTATTTGAAGGAGGATAAAAAAGGATGCTCCTCTCAGCATTCAAGCTGCAGAAAATGCAGAGGGTAACAGAAAAGAACTCACAGACATGTATCACTGAGATATGGTAGATACATAATGCACAAGGCAAGAAATGCCAGTGGACGTATGATTAATAAGAAAACAAAACATGGGGCAGGAGGTTGGGGTGGAGGAGGGGTATGCAGCAGCAGCTGTGAGTAGCAGGAAGAAGCAAAATGCATAACCAGACACAGCAGCAGTAATGACCAGCAGAGTATGAGTGCGAGCCTGCCAGATTATAAAGACCACTTGACTTGATTGCAGTAGGGCTGAAACAGACAAATGTTTCCATTATTGATTAATCTGTCTATTTAATAGAACATTTGTTTTGTCTATAAATGTAGACTTAGGAGTGTCTAAGGTTAATGGGTGTTATACTGTATGTTGTATGAATTATAATGCCCTATAAGGCATATTTGTAATTTTGGACCCTTCGTGTTGGAAAATGGAAATATGCCCATCACAATTTTCCAACATGCCGTCTCAGATTGCTTGCTTTGTGCAACCAACAATAGCAGTGTTATAGAACAAAGAAACACACCAAATCCTTACATCTGAGAAGCTGGAACCATTTTGGCATTTTTGAAGGCAATGCCAATATTTCTTTTTATAAACATATATCTTAGCTTGAATGTGACTAGTGATTAAAGGGGTGACTTGATACTGATCAGCTGATGGTACGCATCTAGACATCCATGGCTTTAGGGATGACAATGTCAGTCTGTCAACTTTGATGATCCTCTTGACTTTTCATCTTACGCACCATCATTTGTTCAGCACTTTGGTTTTCGGCCAGATTCCTGCATACTTATGTTTTATGCTAATTAGCAAATGTTAGCATTCTAACATGCTAAACTAAGATGTTGAATATGGTAACACTACACTTGCTAAATGTCATGCATTGCCATTATGAACATGTTAGCATGCTGACGTTAACATTAAGACCTAGCACAAAGTGCAACGTCACAGAGCTGCTAGTATGGCCAGCCTCTTAGATTAGGTTTTGTATAACAGTAGCAGCAACAGGAAAGTGATCTGTCTGTGGCCCACAGTTGAATAGTTGCCTGAGAGTGCTTATAGCTCATATATGGGCTATTTTTTTGGCCTCCTGCTGAAAAACTAATTCCTTAAAGTCCTATAAAATGAGTTGTATGTCTAGCCTTTTTTAAGTGTGAAGTTTGATCTTTTCACACTGATTGACTGTAGCGGAAGCTCCTCATATATAGCTGCCAGACTCTTCAGCCATGAGAGATATGCTGGAGTGTTTCATTACAGCGAGTTAGCAAAACACAAAATCCTCTTGACACGGAAAGAGGGTTTGATCATTTCTAATGTTACCTCTGTTTGATAGAAAGGCTATACGCTTTTAATTTTCACACATAGGAACATACTTCCTAAAACATTGTATTCATATATCATGTTGATATAATGGTATGTCTTCTCTAGAGGGGGCAAATCAGGTTGCCAAGCAGATGGGGTACAAATCCATTGTAGCCCATTCCCAGTCACACCCCTCAGGAGCCCAATCCATCATGTGCTGATCTGTCTTTGAATCTGCACTAGTCCCTCCCTCTCATTAAGGAAATGAAAGTCTTAATTGGAAATTGTGTTAATTCTCTGTCATGTTTGAAACTATCTCCCCTCCACTTCCTCTAAATTGGAGACACACTCGACAAATTTGGGGCGGCAGCTCTACTGATGCATATCCTGGTTAAATGTTTTCGTCTTCGCCCCCTTTCCACTATTCACGCCACATTATGAGCCCAGTGATTAATGCCCACAAAGCCTACAAGCACGCTGGTTCACCAAAACTAATCTGTGGTGGAAAATTGGAACTAGTGGTGGCGAGTTGCTGTAACACTGCATCAATAGAATGATGTTTTGAACTAAAGGCAATCTTGTAGATGACTTGTACAGTGGCATAACGGATTACTACTCCATTCATGTAGGACATATAATTAATATTAATGCATCTACACAGATGAGCAAGTGCCACTCTCTGTGTTAAAAAAATATTCACACACCTCACTTGACAAAGCCCCATTTCCTTTAGAAACACAAAAAATATCATTGTGCATCATGCATTGAGCTGTGTTTCTCTTGCTGAGGCTATGATAAATAAACAATGAGTTTCTCTGCAATGTGATGCATCTGCAGGGTCAAGCTGCATGTGAAACTGATGTGGTTTTCATAATGAGCACACTGTCTCAGCTCTGAGCCTGCATGTCTAAACAGTACGTCAGTAAGAAACATTATGCATGCATAGAAGGAGTTAAATAACAGCACGTCCAACTGCATTTGGAAGCAGTGAGATACCAGTGGCTGATGACAGTGCCAATCGCATCTGTTGTAATATTAGACTCTAATTATAGTACAAATGATATGGTTTGGAAGACGCTTAGATAAAGAGCAGTACTGCTGTCAGGATTGTGGATGTGTCAGTCTTGAATGTTATCTTTTAAAGCAATATGGTTTTAAACACAGGTGAACCTACAGACTAGCTTCTGTCAGACCACTGCTGTCTGTGTCCTGTGCAGTGTTCGTATCATACAGTGCACAAAGCCAAGAGGGACAAAGTGAAAATGTAAATTTGAGATTAGATTAGACCAAATTATTAGCTCATATTAGATATGTCGGTAGGGATAAGTAAAAACAAATTGCAAGTGTAGAAATACCAAAGATAACTGCATGATTGAGGTCAGTTACAAACTGTTAGCTTTTCTGCCAGAGACCACTGACATGTTTATTTTTCAACTGCAAAATGTTACAGCCTGTATCTAAATCACATTCTCATTACATATATACAAAACAGTTTCAAGGGATCTAGGGCATAATCTAATGATTATTTTCATCCTCAATTCTATTTTTTTTAATTTAACATTTTACTGTGAAATCGATTTTTTTTTTTTTGAAAAATAATTGAAACTATTAATTGATTATCAAAGTAGTTGTGGAAACATGAAACATCAGCTAATTGATTAATACAATAATATTTTGGCTCCAAACAGACCCATGTCAAACATTTTTGTTTATGTTATGTGTTTGACTATCGACAGATATTATCAGATTTTCAGAACTCTGAAATATCTATATTTGTATCGACCTCACAGTTGGGACAAATCATGCGAGTGTTGATGCGTTAGGCTGTGTTCGGCAGTGGAAGACCAAAAAGCGAGTTGGATCTGTCACATTTTTGGATATATATTTGGATATTCATATTTGAATGGAAGGTTTTGGGGTGTAGACTTGGAATGATTTGGCCTAAGAATCAGCTTCAGGTAGTAAGGTTGGACTAGTTTCTGCCCAACTGATTTTGGCATAAAATTTGTGACTAGTCTGACATGAGTCCAGTAATCATGAAAACTGGACTGTGGCTACAAAGATTCAGGTTAAAAATCGAGAAGAAGTGGCCCTTTAACAGAAAAAAACAAGGAGAAAAACTGTGAAAAATATGTCTGTACAAGTCTAACAGTACGCACACTGGGATCAGGCCTGACACAGGTCCGACCCAGGTCCTTACATTACTATTGTAGCTACTATGTTCTAGTTTACAACACCAAAATCTGTGTGGCTGTTTAGCATATGAATGATGAGATATGATAAAAGGAGTTTAGAGAGTGCTGATGAATATGTGTGGCTTTGAAGCGGTTGTTGTCGTGTGCAGATGAGAGCGTGGGAGGTGTGTGGATGTGTGTGTGTGTGTGTGTGTGTGTGTGTGTGTCGAAGTGTTTGCTGATGAGGGTGACATTTGTGCGCACAGTGAGAGGTTTAACCACCAGCATCTGGGGCTTCTTTTTCTAAACCCTAAAACATCAAGCCAGGAGAGGAAAGAACCCAGCTCAGCCTGACAGTTTAGTGCCGCATCCAGTCCAAGTTCCAAGTGAGGACATCACTCTCCACACACTCCACAGGATTTCAGCACTCTGCACATACACCATGGATCCATCACCTTAGCAACCAGTCGATTAAAAGATGATGAATCATGCCAAAGACTGCTAATTTCTTTGCAGTTGTCAAACATGAACAATGGGCGGTAAGATGGAGTCACAGAAACGTCACCACGGACAGAATGTTGTTTTTGCGTGTGTGTGTGTGTGTGTGTGAGTGTGCGTGCGTGCGTGCGTGCGTGTGAACTACAAAGACTTCCATAAAGAGACAGAAAGGAAGAGGGGTAAAATCAAGGCTAATCAGAGGACAGAAAGAAGAAAGATGTCCTTGCTTTCTGTCTAAACATCTGACTGAACAGAAGGAAACACTGTATCTCCTCATCAGCTTCTTTTACTTTTCTGAATACAAAGAGGTATTTTATGAGAGAAATAAGGGGCAGTACTCGCATGCTCTCTTTGAAGAGGTCTATTACATGCGGATCTCAGCTGTTTAACATTTGATTGCACACCAGGGATCAGTAACTATACACACAAATGCAAATATACCATAGGTCCGAGCAGGAATCTGTTTCTGACACCTGACAAATCACTCCGAAAAATACTTCAGGTGAGATTGGATGGTGCTAGTGCGCTATGATCTGATTTCCTGCAGGTCCCCAGTGAATGAAGCTGCAACAACACCTCTGACCTCATCTTCTCTACATTTTAAGGTGACTGAATGCGCCTGGATGCTATTTCTGACAAATAGCAGTCTTTGATAAGAGGGGGGGATATACATTAGTGCCTGCTAAGTGTGCTGACACATCCCTCCTCCACCCAATAATAGCGGTGATGGTCTAAAATACACAGATTTAGTTAAAGAAACAGGGACGTGCATCAGGATCCAAGAGAAGCTGTTACAAACAATGTGATTAATGTATTACAAAAAGGCAGCTTGGCAGCCTCAAATACTTTTGGCCTGAAATGGGACTGCTAATTCAGCAACAAGATGCAAATATTGCTTCAGTCGATTGCTGTGGAATCAATAATGATGCAGAAGGTGAACAATTTCATGTCAAGCAGTACAGGTTAACAGCTCCCACTGCTGGTAAACATCCTGAAAGCATGTGCAGCACCAGAGATTTCTAGTAAACTGTCTTTTATGTGAAGCTTTGATTGATTTATAGCTCTGTTTTCAGCTTTTATGTGCAGGGAAAGGGGAGTCTGTTATTTATAGTTATATTAATTGTCCACCATATTTACTGGCCTGTTGATTTTTAGTGTGATTATACAAAACCCAAACCATGGTCATCAGCAGAGCACCAGATAATTTTCTATAAAGCAAATTAAATGCTGAAACAAATAGTCCACAGTTACCAATTACTTGATCATCAAAAAAGTAATCTTTAGTAATTCAATTACCTGTTTTCCACTGTTCTGTAAGAATTGTGGGTCCTCTGCTCCCTCTACTGTCCTATTTTTGCTGGTTTTATTTTACACCTGTACAAAATGTAAAAGAACTAAAAACAAACAAGCTAATCTATCAAACAACATTTGCTGGTTGCAGCTTAGAGATTTTGATTTGTGAGGATTTGCTGGTTTTCTTTGTTGATGTCGAAGTCTATAGAATAATTGTATTGTTATTCAGACAAAAATGAACAAAGACGTCACTTTGGGGTTTGAGAAATTGTGATTTATTTTGTACTGAATTAATTCATCATTACTTTAAAAAATATCAACAGTACTAATTTTCCAAATATCTTGTTTACTGTCATCCTAACATTTGAGAAGCTGGAACCAGCTTTTTTTTTGCTTAAATAATTACCAAAATGATAATTAGATTATCAAAATAGTCGCAATAATTTTCTTTTGATCAACTAAGCGATGGATCAACTGATTGTCGCAGCTCTCCAACAGATTAATCAATTATTAAAATATTCTTTAGTAGTCCTAAACCAAATAGGATCAAAGATTATTTTAAACGCTGTATGTGACTATTGTTTGGACAGTTAAAGTCCAAATGAATCTTGACATCCTCGACACCAGCTGATGTTATTTTTGCTCTTACGGGCCTGATGATGTATAACCCTCGGTGTGAAATGTATGTGGGAGCTGGTGGTGTGCAATGTGCCATGTCCCGGTCACAGTGTTCCCTCCTCTCTACCGGTCACTCAGCAAGAGAGTTCCTGTGGGCAGAGTGAGAGAGCATCACACTCTGCCCACACATTTGTCCTCTAAAAAACCACAGTCATCTTCATATGGGAAAAAAAGAAGCCAAAGTCAGGCAGAAAACTGTGACTTTTTGAACAGAGAGAAAGTTTTATTTGTAATATAAAAAGATTACTACGAAGTGAGACTCATTACTCATTACTGTCTAAATGTAGCTAGGAGTGACAATCACAGAACTGATGATGGAAACACTTGAATGCTGGATCTCATGTGACAGTTTGAAAAGTTTTAACACCCAAATCTTACAAATGACATTTGTCATTGACGAAAGGGCAATAATAAGGGGAAGAAAAAGTTTAATAACAATGCAGTAACTAGTTTGATTTATAAAATCATGAAGGCAGGACCATTCTCATACGGTGTGGACAGAATTTCAAAAAGTGCTTCCTCCAGACTACTTTACACATTAGCTCACCTCCAGGCAGTAACAGTACATCTTCTGTGCTCGTATGTGTGTTTCTTTGGAGAGAAAGCCATACACTATTCATAAGGGTATGGCTGAATCTTGGTGTATTATTCATTAGAAAGGTCCTTGTCTGAGGCATCAATTTAGACACTACAGTCCTGTCCATTGTGAGTTTAGCATCAGTGGAAATCACCCAGTTCACCAAACTGCAAAACCATAACTGCAGCCAAGACCATTGTTTATACACAATTTTGCGGCACATCAAGAGACTCAGAAAAACTTTTGACAACCACCCTAATGTTATTTCTGGGAGATAAGAGTGGTTCATTCTTTACTTGGAAAATAAAGATCCAGGATACAACTGGGTTCCTGCTTAGTGTTGGAGACAAAGACAACAATATGATTAACTAATTTGAGGATAGAGAAAGTTTTTAAGGAGTTACAGTTTAGAGGTTCAAAGATGTTGACAGACATTTACATTGGAAGCATAGGTGGAAGAGAAGAAAAAGTCCTTACGTTAAAGTGCAGAAGTATTATCAGTTAAATGTGCTTAAAGAAATAAAAATGAAAGCACTCATTCTGCAGAAAAATGACCAATATATTAAACATGGCATTATTAGAAGCAGCTTTTTACTGTTAGTCCAGGTGTGTTTTACCTACTTTATATACAGGTAAGGTACTTTAGCCCATTTGTTCCAAATATGGAGGCCGGGCCCCTTCAAATGGTCACAAGATAAATCCATGAGACGCTTAATGGGGCACTGCAAAAATGTGTGTGAATTGTTTTAGCAACTAATTTTTGCCGTTTTGGGGCCTTGAACAGTTTAAATTTCCATTCTGTGGTGGAGAAACAGCTGTTTTTTTGTAATGGGCCACAAGTGACTGGTAACTGTCAGGTAAATGTAGTGGAGTAAAAGTAAAATATTTGTAGTGGAGGGGAGTAGCAGAAAATGGAAACGCTCAGGTCTAGCACAAGTACCTCAAAATTGTATTTGAGTGCTCTTACTTTCCACCACCGTTTATTTCATGATTAAAACCTGCAAGCTTGAAAGGAGAACTGTTTCCAAAAAGTGAACACGCAGTGATTGTTGTTCAAAGGTCATTCACAGTAAAAACAATATATGTTGCTAAGGTCTTTTTAAACCTGGTTAAATCTAATATGAATTACTGTAACATCATATTTTGGATATAGTTTCTGGTAGGAATGATATTAGACTCTTGAATTTGTGTTTAAGTACTTACTTTGACTTCCTGTTGAGGGCAGCAAAACACCTACAGAGTTTTCACAGCAGACGAGAGAGACTGTTCAACAGGTCTGTCCTGATCTCCTCCTGGGTCTGTGAATCCTGTACAGCATGTGGATGAATAACTGGTGTAGAGATTGCAGCCCTCGAGTCTTTCCTACTCCTCTAGTGCCATCAAAAAAGTAGCCGTCTAATAGTGAGGTACTTTACTATAGCAATGCTACACAAATTACTATGCACATTATCATTTATTCATACACTTAGTACCAGACTTGCATAGCATATACAAGAAAATCGTCCAATGCCATCTTAAATTTAGTTTAAGACTGTTTTAGGCTTTATATAGGATGTTAGATAATTAGATTATTTTCATTATTGATTAATTTGCAGATTCTTTTCTCAATTATGGATCACTCATTTAGTCTATGAAATATTAAAAGCTATTGTCCAACCAACAGTCCCTATTTCATTTATTATCATACGAAAATGGAAAGCAGCAAATCCTCACATTTGTGAAGCTGAAACCACCACATGTTAAGCATTCTTGCTTGAAAATTATTGAAATTATATTTTTCAATTCATTGTAGCTCTATGTTATATTTTATGCTAGAGAAACACACTCATTTAATGTCTTATTGTCAGGTTTATGTGGCTGACAAATTGCATCTGAGTTGCAGTCTACAGTTCTTTCACACTTTCACATGGTTAAAATAGTTTTGTTTTTTTAGGTTTAGTGATAAATCTGTATATTACGGTAAGTATATATGGGTGCATTTAGAAGACATGTAGAAAATACAAAAATTTGTTTCAGCTTACACCAATCCTCAGTTGGACTATTGCATGGAATAATATATAATAGAATATGTATTTTTAATTAATGTCATCTCCAAGTACATTTCATGCTATCTCTAAATTCCTTATATTAATTTCCCCCCCCCGTTGTCTTAAGCTGTTCAGAATCTAGTGACTCAGGATGTCTCTTATGACTTACAATGTGATGGTTTCCTTTCAGTTTCAGAGGCCACCCATGACCTGTGAAAATTAGATTTTTCTCTTTGCTACACTAATTACCTGTCTTTCTCTCTTTACCTGCACACCTGCCCATCCTCTAAATCATGCACTTTACACCTATAGTCATTACAGTCGTTTTTCACCTTTGCTACTCTTTCACAATAGCTGACACATATCTATGATTCATATAGATTTATTTTATTAATGGGCTCTCATGCTTTGTGCTTCTGTATATTGTTATATTAATCTCATAGTGTAATTTACTCTCCACCAGAGAGCACAGTTTACTCAGAAAGCTTTATTTTCCCCAAACGCTTAAAGATACAGATCTTACCTCACCTACCTTACCTAATCAAAACGAACAAAAAGTCTTTGGTGCAGTTTTATTACTGAAAGAGAAAATGTGTGTAACCCAACAACATGGATCCAGGGCCCCACAACCCTGAACAGGACAATCGGGTTTATGACATGTATGAATGGGTGAATGTATGTATTTTATCCCCAAAAGCAGCAGAGCTTGGGGTAAGGAAGTTCAGAGCAGGTATTTTATCAGCCTAGGTCTTGTTTTTATTTTTCCCATTCTTCTTTATTTCTAGTAAAGATAAGTAAATGGTAACAGGAGCACTTATGGTGTCCATCACATCCAAAAGTGCTCTTGGAAATGGCAAAATAATTATTTAAGAGGAAAAAATGTCTACAATCATGGCATACAAAAATTAGAGCTGAAACAGTTGATTGCAAGTCAATTGGCAGAAAACTACTCTAATTGATTATTCGTTCAATTTGATGGTTCCAGTAAACAGAGTCTCTTTGAGTTTAGGACTGTTGGACAATAAAGGCTATTTGAAGATGACACCGTTGAGCTCTAGGAAATTATGGTTAATCGATTAACCAAATGATTAATAGATTATTGATATTAATCAAGACAATAATCAACAAGTTAATCAATAATGAAAATAATTGTTATATGTAGCCCGATGTGAGTAATTTAAGGCCATAGGCACCTAAATTGAAAAAAAAATTTAAAAAAACTATTATACATATAGGTTAAACAAACATCTTTTTTTTTTCCACTGAAGTAATAAAATACCAAACACATGGCAGCGACTGTTACAGAATTAGTCCTTCAACATGGAGGACTAATTGTGTAATAACCAAATCTTTGCTGGACTGTCATCTCCAATCAGTGTGCAGATCACCTTGTATTAATAATTGAATGGAAACTTGCAAAGCATTTATGCATACATGCTAATTAAAAATTAACAATAATGAAAAAAACACTGACACCATAATAGGTTTTCAAAGAGACCCATTAAGTGCTAACCATTCATAAACTGAAACATTTAATGCAAAAAAAGAGGAAAGAAAAATAAATTATCCCCTTTGACAACAGCAACATCCTACTCAGTGAGAATGACCCTCTGCGACATTTAAATCCATTACCGGCCAGTGAGAGTAACACATCCATAAGCCCCAAATCTCTTTAATACAACACCTATTAGGAAAGTGCTGAGCTCTTCACCAAGAGCTAAGATGGTCTGCTACTCAGCAACACCACTGCATCTGCCCTACATTCAATGTAGTACAGAAAACCAACCACATACCACACATTGATAGAGATCAGTATATATTTTTACATATTTTCAAGAAGATAATTGGCAGATTAATCTGTAAGGAAAATAACTGAGAGTCGCAGCCCTACTCAAGTCTAATTTGTGAGCAAAGATGCTGGCATATTATTTGTTCGTCAGAACGGTAAACTATAGTCCAGTTATGAGTGATTTTGACTACTTGTGCAAAATAGAAATTATACTTTTCTATTGCACTTGTGAACACCATTAATATAGTGTTCCAAAACAGCGACTCATTTTCAGATATTTCACAAATTTTGTTTTTACAGGTGCACCAAAATCCACCACTTTGGGATGAATTTGTTTTTAGAATAAAAGTTACCCTTACAACTTTAATTTAATGTTATAATGTACTGTACATTTAGTGTTAGATTAAGGTTTTAGGGTTACAACTTACATTAAATTAACTTATATTAATTCATCACATTTACCTGCTTAGCTGTATTCAGGATCAGGGGGGTGTAGAGCATCTTCCAGCAGAGAGACACTTTGGTGAGGTCACCGTCTATCACACAGCTAAAACAGAATGACACAAATGTTTAAATTCACATTTATATATACATGCAAATCAGTAAATCCCCTCCACAAATATAAGAGACTAAGCAAACAGTCTTTGAAGCATCCTTTTGAATTTAGCTCACATGAAAAGATGAATTATTTACACAAGGTATCATGTTGTAAGAATGCTTTAATTAAGCAGTCTTTGGGTAGCTTCTCAACAATAGGCATGAGCAGGTGCAACCTTAATATCTTGATGAGTGGTCAGTTATGTTTGCAGTGGTAGCTGGATTAGATATTAACTGTGGCCTAAATCACTTTGTGCTGACGGATTTGGAAAGTGATAATCCAAGGTGTGCCTTTAAAAGCCAGACCGTGGCTACCTGGGTCCATTTGTAGCAAGGTCCCTCTACATCGCTGTCCTGATAAGCCAGAAGAAACACCAAGGAAGGGCTGATCGCAACCGCAAGCAGCAATCATGAACGGCACAGAGGGACCTTATTTCTATGTCCCTATGGTTAACACCACCGGCGTGGTCCGGAATCCTTATGAATACCCTCAGTATTACCTTGTCAACCCAGCTGCTTATTTTCTCCTGGCATGCTGGATGTTTTTGCTCATCCTTCTTGGCTTCCCCATCAACTTCCTCACTCTGTATGTCACCATCGAACACAAGAAGCTGCGAACCCCTCTAAACTACATCCTGCTGAACCTTGCCGTGGCTGACCTCTTCATGGTGTTTGGAGGATTCACCACAACGATGTACACCTCTATGCACGGCTACTTCGTCCTAGGACGCCTTGGCTGCAATCTGGAAGGATTCTTTGCTACCCTTGGTGGTGAGATTGGCCTATGGTCACTGATGGTTCTGGCTGTTGAAAGGTGGCTCGTTGTCTGCAAGCCCATCAGCAACTTCCGCTTTGGGGAGAATCACGCAATCATGGGTTTGGTCGTTACTTGGATAGGGGCCTGTTCCTGTGCTGTGCCCCCTCTCGTCGGCTGGTCTCGTTACATTCCTGAGGGCATGCAGTGCTCATGTGGAGTCGACTACTACACCCGTGCAGAAGGTTTCAACAATGAGTCCTTTGTCATTTACATGTTCTGTTGCCACTTCATCATTCCAATGAGTGTCGTGTTCTTCTGCTACGGCCGTCTGCTCTGTGCTGTCCAGGAGGCTGCTGCTGCCCAGCAGGAGTCTGAGACCACCCAGAGGGCTCAAAAGGAAGTCACCCGCATGGTCATTATCATGGGTATTGCCTACCTGATATGCTGGGTGCCCTATGCCAGTACGGCCTGGTGGATCTTCACACATCAAGGCGCTGAATTCGGACCAGTCTTAATGACCGTTCCGGCTTTCTTTGCCAAGGCTGCGGCTGTCTACAATCCAATGATCTACATCTGCATGAACAAGCAGTTCCGCCACTGCATGATCACCACCTTGTGCTGTGGGAAGAATCCCTTTGAGGAGGAGGAAGGAGCCTCCTCTACTGCCTCCAAGACCGAGGCCTCCTCTGTCTCCTCCAGCTCTGTGTCTCCTGCATAAAAGGGCTGTCAACACAGGCTCCATGATCCACTATCCAAGAAGAAGACCTCTGCTCCCCTCGGGAAACGACTGAAGGCTAATGTCTACAGAAATAACCTTTTTGTATTTTTACAACATGTTGGTTCAACATAAAGACAGTTGCAGGAAAGGTCAGCCCATTACAGAGTTGTTCCTGTATGTACAGAATATCCAACTTAACAATCTATGAGATGTTTTTTTTCCTGAGCAGAAAGGGAAAAAATGTAATCTTTTACTGTTGGATCCTATATGATACTGGCTTATTTTTGAATGTAGAGGCATGTAATCAAGGCAACGTAAAATAAAACGCACTTTGCAAATGACTCATCCTGTTATGTTTTACTTACAATTTGGGTGGCAAAGTTCATATGACTGTAGTATATTTAATCAAATGAATAAACGTGAATGACCTATTCAGAATGCATTTATGTCTTGAGTCCATTTCTGCTGCAGAACTTGATGGTACAGACACTTAGAACAATACAAAAACTTAAAATAATGTTTGAATTTATTTTGTAGAGGCATTTGGATTGCTAAATTAATCTCATTTCAGTCACGGGTCACCTTGGACTTAGAACTTGGCCTACCTAAGGGATTATGACATTATTAATCAGGGATGAAAACACACGACGCAACACCAACTTTATCTGATGATGAATATTAATCACATTAGTTAAAGGTTAACACAGACAAAGACTTATATGATAACAAATCCATATTAACAAGAGACACCTTGATGGAAAGGTTATGGAAAGGAAACAGTTACTCCTCATTTGTGTTCCTTACTTCCATCATATCACACACAAACTATGGACCTTAAAATAATGTTTGTCAAAGTATGACTTTGCGGTACATTCATTTAAAATGAGCTACTTTACAGCTACATTATAGTGTGTTACAAACCCTTTATTAAATGTTTGTATTTATAAGGGGGCTTAATGTAAAGTTTTACCAGTTATGATGGCTGACAAATCAATTGCTTACAGAGCGAATACATGCTAAACACAAGGGAAAGTGTTACAGAAGAATCAGTTACTGAAAGAATCATTGGGAGAGCTGTAGAGCCCCCAGCTGTCAAGATATAGAAAACAAGATTTAGAGCAAACGTGTTCTGTTATGATACCCCCATTCAGTAATACTCTATGTATTGACTACTGCAGTCAACAGTGGATACATATTGCAAACTGAGTTGCACAATAAATATGGAAACTCAAGTAATAACATGATTCCTCCTCCTCCTCTTCCTGGCTGTACGCCACACTAGAGGGGGTAAAAAAAACACCTCAAGATCTCTCCCATAATGACCTTCATGTGTAGCTATAGCAACCATCATACTAGTGGATCTTTTGTGGAATACAGATACTCACCAAGCAGGCTGAAGCCTAGTTCCAGCTGAGAGTTTAAATGAAAGAAATTGTTTTTTTTCTAAACATATCACTCTCTGCTTTAATTTAGCACTAAAAAAAGAAGAGCATCTCCTGCTGTGTTTGCAAAATCATACTTTGAAAAATGTAATGGAGGCATTTAAAAATATTGGGTATTTGGCAGCCTTATGAATTTTTGTTCACATAGACAAGATACCATTTAGCTTTTTTAACTACATGCAGCTATAATCTTTTCAGTTCAAAAGAATCCAGTAGACTAGAAATCATCCCCTAAAAAGTCACTCAGTTCGATACAATATCCATTAATTAATTAAACAAATTTTACTATAGAATTATTATAGTGTACCATTTGAGATGGCAAAGTATATCAGTTGTAATGATTAGTGTTACTGAAGCACTGGCTGTAACTTTCTAACAATAATGTAAACATGAATTGTCCTTCTGTCAGAGAATATTTGGAGTGAGACAGTATTGCTTGTACTACCTCACTCCACTCTGTGTACTGAACCACTATGTGTTGTACATATAAGATTCAGTGCCTTTCTAAGTGGTCGAGGAAGGCTGTACATTTGACTATGGACTCACTACTATTAGACATCTTTTGATGTTGTTTTTTAATGTTACTTTTCTATGTTCTGTGAACCAGTGATGCTTACACTGTTAAATGTAGTAGGCTTAATTTTCCTCCAGTGTCGATCTTCAATAAAAAAAGCCTCTAAAGCTTAATATTAAAACCACAACTGACACAACAGAGTGATTTGATCAAAAAGAGTGTACAAACTCAAAAGCCTCTACAGAGACAGTGGCTGTGCAGAAATATGAAATCCTTTTGAATTTGTATGGAAAACTTTATTTGATAATAAAAATAGCATTCACAGACTTCTTTTGATAGCTACATATACATTGTAATCCATCTCAAGGAAAGAAGCTGGATAAGTCCACATCTACTTGTACTTAGACTAATGTTATGTATAGCTTCATGGGTCAAATAAAGCTATGAACAATGTAGTATTTATATATGCATAGTTTTATAAAAAAGGTTGGCCCATATACATGTACTGCTTTTATCAACACAGAGACAGCATTATGTCGGAGCACATTGCAAGAACTAATGCTTGAAGAACACAGACTGCATACAAGTGCTTTATAATACAAAGGCAGGCTAACCATCGAGAGAGATTCAAACCATCAAACAGTTTCTGATTGACCAAATACAGTCTTTCATTTTAAAATGTCTTTACATACCTGATCCAGAGTAAATCAACATATTTCCCATAAATCATCAGGTCCATTTCAGAGATATAAACACAATATCACATTCCTCACTGAAGAGGTTTTTCATAAATTTCTCTTTTGTACAAGAAAAAGGCAACATTTTATTCCTTGACAGGTTCCTAATAGTTAAAATTCTTTACAGGTGATGGCCAACAGGTTAACTTCTTAAATGTGTATCTTTTTTTTTTCTTCTAGTTTTTTGTTAATACAGTACCATGGCGACAGTGATCAAACAATGCATTTGTTGTGGTTTATCCAATATATTTTTAGTTCTCTAATGAAACATAAAACAGAATACGCACAAAACACATTATAAAGCAGCAGTCAGACTCCAGTGGCGTGACGGCATGGCTCAGCATGGCAGATTATCTCACGGCGCTTATCTCTTGTGCCGGGACTCCATTTATTACCAACACAACAAACCACATCGGCTCCAGGACCCAGGAGGTGGTCAGTGCGCAAACGTGGGTATCATCAACATAAGGACAGGGCTAACAATTACCGTGGGGTTACAGTGCATGTTCCTTATGGGTTATTTTTTGCTCAGACCTATCAGATAAAGTGGTTAAACTACACTTAGATTTACACATGCATCTTGCACAGGGATAATTTACACATTGGATTGTTTTAAACTTTTTTTTGCCATATGTGAAAAATTATATTTTATGGCAGCTTCAAGCTGGTATTCTGGCATAATGCAGACTCATTTAAAGTACTACATTGAAATTTTGATGAGCAACAAATTTAATTAACACTCATTTTTCCACAACAGAGAATCTACGAGAACAGTTTTTCCTGTAGTTGAAAGTCAGTTGGGTTTCTTTCCCACTACATTAGTACACGCTGAGGTACAAAGGGCCAGAAAATTCAAGTAACATTAGTTGCCTAATTTTCTTAATTTCAGTAGTGTGTTGGTGTATATAGGCAAAGGAGGGTGAGCTGCCGGTGTCACACATTTCAAGGATGCAACACAAATAAGGGTACAGCATGCTTTCCCAGGTACAATGTGCACTTCTACCTTGGTCCTTAAAGATTTAATGACGCTTGCTCAAGATATGTGCCAAATTATAAATAAATAGTGAGCAGATGCAAAAAAGTCATATATTATTTATATAATCACTCTACTTTTACCATCTGATCTTAAATTTAAATTTTTGCCAATGTGACTTTCACTGTTCTTGTGACCCATCAGTGTTTTGTGCTATAGTTTGTTCAGTAAAGCAATTCAGGAATGGAGAAGACATCTAAAAACAATTTGAAAACAAGCATAGTAGCTTAGAAGTTACCACAACTGGAAGCATGTTTCATACCTCTGAGGGAACAAATATTTAGATTCAGCAATGCCTACAAAAAGCAATATCACTGATTTTAAATGCAGGCACATACAATACCTTTACTATAGTACAACAACGTCTGTTATGTTCAAAATAACTATAACAATGACAACCAGTATGAACTGATAGAAGGATTGTACTCCTGCTGTTTTATGAATCTCTGGATGGGATCACAAGTAGTTAAGTCAATCAAATTAATGAATAAACCAGTCGACCAAATAAAGCACAAGAGTTAGTATCGTCCGAAGTCCAATTCCAGTGTATGATACATAGTTTGCACAGATAGAGGAGAGAGTGGCGAGGGGGATCTCTGCTCTGCTCTAGATGCTGAGGTCTTTGGGGCTTTCTTTGTACAGCCTTCTCTTGGGCTCAGGGAGCTGGTTTGGGCTGTGGCCTGCTGCGTTATTGTTATGGCCTGTGTTGTTGTAGGCAACATTGTTGGTTGCAGCATTGTTCTTCATCATGCTGTAGTAGTCCTTCAGTCTGGGTGCTGCTGCATAGTTCAGCTCGTCCCGGCTGTAGTTGCTGTCAGGGGAAGAGTCCCGCTCCACTCTGAATCGCCTCTCCGGTGTCCCGTTCATCCGATATCTCTCCTCCATCCTCTCTGAGGAAGAGTCTCTCAGGAGGTTGCCGTTCTTTGTGGCCCTATCATATGTACGACCCCTGGAAAGAGACAAGGAATCCCCATTGTTGTTGGCGCGCTCGGGGGTTGTGGCCTCCCTGACTCGCCCAGCCATCTGTGAGTCCTTGAGGAGCCGGCGCTCATAGAACTTACGTTCAGGGGTGACTGCAAGGAACCCTCCATCATCGTACTCCCTCTCAGGTGTACGGTCCCGATTGCCTCGCCCTGCCCTGCGGTCCATTGACTTGGCCCGCCGGCGATCAGGAGATGAGGTGCACTTTCGGGTTGGTGAGCGGTCAAGGGAGCCGCGGCGCTGCAAGCGAGACCTCCCGTCCAGAGTAGAACTGCTGCTTGAAAGCTCTCGCCCGCTCAGTTTCTCAGCAGCTGCAGTCTTCTTCCCCGAGCTGTCTTTCCTCAGAGTCTTTAGGAGTTTAGAGATGCCGCTCTCCGACTCGGACTTCTTGACTTTGCGGCCTCGGGTCTTCTTGTTGCCACTGCTACTGCTGTTACTGTTGTCTGGAGACTGCTGTCTGGGGGTACTTTGACTGTGATTGTTATTCCAGGTGTGATGATGGTGGGGGTTAAATTGCCGGCCTTGGTAGTCCATCTGATGTGACGCAGCCCTGTCCCTGTCTCGGCCACGCACAGCCTCCTCCTGGCGTGATGGTTTGTGAAGGTCTGGTGGATAACTGGACTCCAATGAGGTGTGATATCGGCTGTTAGGTGGCAGCGTTCTCACTTCCGGAGTGTTTTGTGCCCCGGGCGTGGGAGGGTGCCCGTCACTGCTGCCGTCTGCAGGAGAGGAGAAAGGAGGAGAAGCCTGATGACTAGAAATACCTTATAAGAGGAATTAGGTTGAAAAATAATTCAATAACAAGTGACATTTATCGCAAACTTGTATTTTCTTGTTGGTTCTTGTGAGCTCTTGCATTGACATGACAGAAAGTCAATGCAGAGATTAATGGAAATCATGCATACATGTGCTCATTATACGCTGTATGTATATATCTATATCCAGAAACAATCAGGCTAATCTAAACTGTTGTGTAAAAATCTATTTTACATCTATAAACATAAAAGACATTGAAGTGATAAATCACTTCAATGTATGTACATTGTGTTTTCTCTATAGGGCTGTGGGTTGAATCACAAGATGATGTCAGAAACAACAGCAGGTGCAACACATCGGCAAGTGTAGGGCAGGGGTTATCAATGATACAACAGGCACCTAGGAAATCATTCCAAACAAAATGGTGAACAGCTCAATGTACATCATTGGGAGGAACAAACCAAAATGGAAAAAACAAAAAACAAGAGTGTGTTTGGCTGCAGGTCTGCCAAATTAGAGACAGGTTGCTATGGCAGCAGCATGTGATGAACAGTGGCATTAAATTAGTCCCAGTAAAAATATCTGGTGTGGGGCTGACAGAGGGGGAGGGTTTGTGCGTGTACGGATTCACAGAAGTTAAATTAAGTAAACTTTAATCCAGGCACGACAAGACATAAAGCATGCACACGATTTAAAGAAACCCGCTCGCAAACACACACAAAGTGGGGTTCAGGTAGGGATGAGCTGGAAGGAAGGGTGGATAAAATTGAAAGGAAAAAGATGACAGGGAGAGCGGAATAGGGACAGACTTTTGGCTACAAACCGTGGTCTGATTTTGGCCCATTAGGTAGAAACAGGGCTCTCCCATCTTGTCATTCCTCATTGTACCAACAGCGAGATGAGGAGCCATCATCGCTGGAGAGAGGAGGAAGAGCCCAGCGACACGAGACAATCAGAAAGAAAGGAGGAGGAATAGAGAGGAGAGAACAAATAAAACAGACAAGAGGCTGTTTTACAGTGTATCTTAATAGAGAGAAGAAGGGGTTTGTTGTGAAAGACAAGACAATATTACACTCTGAAAAACCATTTGAGAGGGGGAAAGAGTCAGAAAATTAACCCCCAGACAAACCAGAAGATAATGGTGAAAAATACAACAATATGACTCAAACTGGGACGGCACTAATCCATCAGCAGAGCATACAGCTCTTGTGAGGGAATATTACTTCAGCTGTAAAATATCTATACTACAGATCCTATAAAGTATAAATCAATGAACGCGCTTTTGTGGCAAACATTCCTTCATCGATCAATAATATTTGACAGCTCAATTTTATTCTGGAACTATGACAGGTCACTTTACATTAATGGATCAGAAAGTATTTCTGTTAAACATAAATCCTTCACAGTAATAATATTCACAACAATTATTTTTTAAAAGTGCATATGTCCCTTTGGTGCACTAAGCAGATATTCAGATAGATTATATTCTATTGGTGTGTCCAGCAGGAACAATAAGAAAATTTCAATGCTGGCATCAGCAGTGTTATTTACAGATAGACCTTTTACCTACCATATTCAGGTACAGATCCATCCCCCCGTTTCAGGACGAGCCGCGCCCTTCGGCCACCGTTCTTGATCAGTTCTATGGCACGTGAATGCTTCATGTTTTTTGTGCTCTCACCATTAATCTCCAGAATCTCATCTCCCACCTAAAACAGAAAGGCCACATTATTGTCATAGCTAGCTAAATGAAGAAATTTGGCCATTTCCACAAGATGTATAGAAGAAAGAAAGAGAGACAAATTCATATTATAATGGTTTTGTACCCTCATCTTGCCATTTCTGACAGCAGCTCCATCTTCCGCTAGTCTCAACACATACAGGTCCATGTTGTACTCCCGACCTCCTCTCAGGCTGAAGCCAAAACCTTTACTGTCCCGCTCGAGGTCCACAGAGTAGAATTCTGCATCCTATGACACAGAAAAGTAGAGATAAAGAGAAAGTCACAGAGAAACAAGGGAGGAGGAGTGACTAATCCATGGTGCGCAGGGGAGTCAAAAGGTGAGTCCAAACTTCAGGACTAATCAAGACATGTCCCACAGAAACTCACAAAATGTCAATGGCAGTACAATACCCTAGAAAGCATGAATAATTAATGCCACATGAGCCTGTGTGCAGTGTACAGATCACTAAGCAAGGGCACCACAAGGGCTGGACCCGAAACTTACCGTAATCATCAAAAGTTCCCTCCAAAGAGAAGTATGGTCTCTCCCAAATCATTTTCTCTGGCACTTACAGATTGAAAGCTTCATAATCAAACTACTAACTCATTTCAATGGCAGATTTTACTGATGTTTTTTAGTATAAAATGAAATTGGTGGGAATGCAGTGATTTGTGTCTCAGACAGCCCAATAAAGACATTAATCAAACATATGACTTTGTGTCTGAAAGAATTGTCTTTAAAAGGTCAAGAACAAGTAGGATGCTACAGGTACTGTATGTGCAAACTTAATCTTAATTTGTGGGAGTATTTACTGCTTCCTGATTTATGGCCCCTTTTTCTACTGGTAAACACTGATTATCTCAATTGCAACAGGACTGAGCTTCTCGAATATTATGCTATTATGATGTCCAGTTTCCCCATCACTACACAAAGTGTAGTTATCCCTTCATGTTTCGTCTTAGCAATGATATACATTGGATTTTTAAGCTGCTAGTATGCTTCATCAAGACCACACACACACACATCCGAAGTCCAACTTTCGGAAAGCAACAAACCGACATTCACAGCTACTTCATGTCATGGCTGGCAATAATTGAACTTCTCCTTCTAGCTCTGCTTTTGTATTATTTACACCACTATTTATGTATAAATGTGCACCAGCACTTGGCAACTCAGATAAAAAAGGCTTTATGATCAGCAGCTTTCCTCTGTTTATTGCTATAGTATGTATCATGCAACATAAGTTGGTAACTGATAAAACCCACAAGATCATTAACTGTGGAGTGAAAACATCTATTCTTACCTGTGTTGTCTGACATTGTGTGGGTGGAGGAGGAGGAGCTCCTTTTGACTTTGAATTATTCCTTAAAAAAAGAAACCCATATGAATTATTGTGCTGTACTAAATAATATATTCTAGAAAGACATGCATTTCATGCATTCATGCATATTTTAAAAAAACTGGTGATCATCAACCTACCGGGACTCAGTGGACTGTTGAGGTGTGTGTGTGGTGGTGATGGTAGCTATCTTCTCAGCATTAGTCAGCAGAGAAGCATTGGAAGATTCTGGAAAGAAACATAGAAAAATAAGATTAAAAAACTATAAAGTGACTGCTTTTGTTAAATGTATTTGCCCACAGCCATGTTTTCAAAAAAGACATTCTGGAGAACAAAATGTTACTATCCAGAAGAGTCAGCTGAACCACCCACAGGCAACTCTATTCAGCCTGATCCTAACTGCCTGTGATGTTGTCATTTGCCATTTGCTCATGGACAACACTGGCCCCAACTGCAAAAAAGAAAAGCAGCAGTAAAGGGGGAAAAAAGAAGAGCAACTTTTCATCTGCTTGTCCAGGAGGGGGGTGGGGGGGAATACAAGGACAACTGTCTTGTCTTGCCTTTCTTCAGTTCCATCTTATCACCAGCAAAAACACTGCAGCACACATTAGTTTCCAGTGACACTGGCAGGAGTACAGCTCTGTCTGTGTTTAGCAAGAACATCAGCCTGACTCATACTTCTCAGGCTCCTTACTCACTCTCCCCTTATTGCTCGAAGTATGACTTCCTCACGGCCACCTCTCTCTCTCTTTCCAAGGTGAATGGTTTTCTATAGCCACAAACGTCTTAAATGATATTTGAAGTGACACCAACAAATGCCACCATTCCCATATTACAAGGCCATGTCATGTTTTCTACTAGGAAACTTTGCATCATGCACACATAACCCTGTGAGTTAGTGAACATGTGTGTGTGGGAGTTTCCCACCTCTCTCACCTCCAGTCTTAATTAAGCTTCATCCTCTGTCTCTATGGAGTGCATTACAGCAGAGCGTTGCTCACTGGTTGACCAGTAGCTCAGCCAGTAACAAGCACCCTTATTACAGCACTTGCCATATTTTACCCACTTGCAAACTGCTTGGGCTGCAATATGATGCAGTTCTATTTCCTTTCCTAAACTAAGCTGAACTGACAGGAAGCACTCTATTAAATGTGAGCAGTGTTCCTAATCCTTAGAAGCTGACAAAATATTGCAAATCACAAGAAACTAAACAAAAAGCAGAAAGAGAGTGAAGGAATTCTAGAGCTACAGTAGTTTTCCGGGGGCAACTTCACCTTACTCCTACTCAATGACTCACTCTCCGAGATACCAGGGTTCACACCCTGACAAAGAGTGCTCTTGCCTGGGAAGATCAGCGATGCCCTTTCCTTCCCACCCCATCCATGAATAAGGCACATAATGCTGCATTATGAAACAGCCATGTGAGGCTTTAAGCCAAAAGCCTTACCATCACCCGGGATGATCCTGAGCGAGACTGTATTCCCGGCTTCCTTGATCAGGTTGACGATGTCGGAGTGTGACTTGTTGGTGATGGAGCAGCAGTTAACAGCCAATATCCGATCCCCTACTTTCAGCTTCCCGCAGCGGTCTGCCGGGCTGCCCTCGATGATGCGTCCTATTTTGTGGGGCATGGCCACACAAGCATTTCCAGCTTTTGTGTTAACATACATGTATATTTTTTTGTGCATGTATATTGTGTGCGTTAGAAATAGTGTGTGATTGATAGGGTTGATTGGTTATATTGATTTATATTTTTTAAAGGAAACGATGGAAAGAAAACAGGGAGAAAGAGATGAAAAGAAAGGTTAATTATCCAAAATTACCACATCCCAGGTCACCCACAGAAAACCATTAAGATGCATACTTCCCAAGTTAACATATGGCAATCAGTGCACATGTAAAATACTAGATCAAAAAGCTTGAAAAAATGCTTTACATCCAAACAGTACACTGGCATCATGACAGCACCTCCCTACCAGGGATCAATGAGCACACAATCGCTGCTGCAGAGTGAGACGTTCAGATAATTGACCTGTGTGATCTTGACCAGCTCAGAAATTGATATGGATTCCTAAAGGGGAGCACTCTGGGGTGACATGTGCAGCCTGTAGCCTATATATGGCACTAGTCATGTGGTCAACGCATGCACTACAAGAAATACAATCTGCAGCTGAATGACAGCGTTCAACACCACACATTTTGTTTATACCGAAGCTCTGAATAGACCCTGGGGATTTCCAGTTTTCCTTCCATCATCCCATCATCTCACTCTGCTCCCCCGCCACCACCCTTCCACCCATATTTTTGCAACATCCATATTTATTACATCATCTCACTTCACAGCTGCCCTCGACTTCGTCTAGATTGAAAAACAACCTTGTATCCTCCTGTCATTCTATCTAAATAATGAGATGTGGGGCATTACAGGGTGTGGCACCTACCCAGGATTTAATACCCAATCTGCTAAGCACAACACTAACCCCCAGGTCACTGTAGGAAGGGATGGGAAGGGGGGCCCTGCTGGACTAAAGCAAAATGGTTAAAGTATCCATAATGTAAAGGGGACTGACAAACATATTTTTTTAGAAATACACTTTCTTCCATCATATTACAGCTCATGTCCCACATGGTTGGAATCCATTAGGAGAATGAGTGCATGATGATACAGTACGATCCCAGATCAGCACATGAAAGCATAAAGTCCATTCATCTCATCGTCCCAAGGGGAATAGTGACAGAGCAGAGCAGGGAAGCGCAGTGAGGCAGCAGCACAAACAGAAACCTCAAAAGACTACAAGATGTTTAGATAAGGTTGTTGACTAGCACTGTCACTGGTGCCACTAAAAATAACACATTAATTCTTGCATTGCGTTTTGCACAGCAACACCATTAGCCCATGGGATCCCTGGGCAGTCAGTGTTGCTGAAGTCCCATCCATTCTTGTGTTTTGCCTGTGACACACCACAGTACATCATCATAATGGCTAACTATACAAGGGACCTTGGCATGACATTGGTGTTCGAAATTCATCACTCTGGGGTTAATATCAAATTTGTTCGAGGGGGACATCTACAATTCCTCATCAATGCCCAAGCAACTTTAATACATGCAATTCTGCGGTTTTGTCGTGATATGTAAGTGGTATAGACAGCTATGGAGTGTGCTGAGTAGACTTCAATTACATACTGAATGAATTGGTGAGGGCAGCTGTGAGGCATGAATCTGTGATGATGGTGTTTGTGATAAAGCTGCAGCCAGCCCGATCCTGAGGGAGTGCGCTCTGTACATGAAGAGATTTCTTTATCCCTAAGATGATGGTAGGTTTGTGACCTCGGTCTGTGGCAGTAAGTGCACTCCTGTCAAACTCGCCGTCTATTCATAAAGTGGAGGGAACTCACTGAGGAGTAACTGTAAAAATATTGTAATTGTGCCAAGACATGGCATCAGTCATTTCACTCAGTGGTTCCTTTACACTCTCAGTGGATCTGTCTCTTGGATGCTGGAGGTATCTATAATATAGGAGATGTTTCATGCACCAGCTCTCATGTTTTTGTTAGATCAACTTGATCAGGGTATCTGCAGGCCATGAAGGTATTAAAAAGTACTGAATATTTTATTTTTGCTGTCATAGGCTAAACAATGTAAAAGGTTTTTGTAGCTGACTGTGGGCTGTCGAGAGACTTTATCACCTAAAGTCAGCCCAACTGAACCCTACAGCAAGCGCTTTCACTACTGCTAGCCACTGTAGCTAGCATTGTCATTGTCTCACAGATGGGCAAGTCTGTATTTTAGCAAAGATTTAAATGATTATAATTAATACTTTTCAATTAAGTCACCCTTCCATTTTCTGTCTCTGTTGATTCAGGTCACATTATTTTGATAAATTTTATCATTTGGAATTATTGTTTAATACTGCTGGGAAGTACTGACAAATGTGATATAATACTAAATAATTATTTTCATTTCAACAGTTTTATCTCATACTTTTATACTTTGAACTGAATGATTGTGAAATGGGTATTAAGTTGTATTCTATGTTGTATTGAAAAGGTCTTAAAAGATCTTCAACTTAACTTGGTGAACACGAGAAAAGAAAACCAATCAAACGGGTATAGTTTAAAATTGTTTTTGGCAAATATTATCGTCTGTGCCATGTGGTAACCTTTGAAGAATATTGCTTTGAGACCAAAATATTGTTCTGTTTTGAAGTTATTTGAGCATGCTGCTCACAGTCGGAGAGTAAATTAATCACAGGGATCTTCAGAAAAACTCTTTTCATGTAACCAAGTCTAAGCAAGTCTAAATTGAACCATGTTGAAGTCAAACAGAGTTGGCCTACAGGAAATAAATTCTCATGTCAAACTGAATAGAAGTCCCTGTCAGTCTCAGCTAGTTCCAGCGCAGTCTGCCTCACTTACCAAAGGTGGTGCCAGCGTCAGGCCTTGAAACGGATGACACAATGACGAAACCGAAGCCCTCGTTCTCTCCACGCTGGATCTCCACATCGTATGGCTGCAAGGAAGCGGGCACAACTGCACTCCCACTTCCACCTCCGCCGCCGCTGCCTATGCCGCTGGTAGATCCACTGCCAGAGCTGACGGTGTTAAGAGAGTTCTGGCTGCCCTGGGGGGTCCGCTTGCCCTCCGTCAGGCTGGGGGCCTGTGTGCTGCTGTGGTGGGAGGAGGCCGGCGATGGTGGAACGTCTCCTTCCCCTTTTGACACTGTGGATGAAGAGAAAGAGGATGGCCTGGTAAGGCAAGTATTACTTGTCCATTCCTTTAATTTTAGATTCAAATATTCAACCTGTCTTTAACCTTAGCAAGTCTGCAAAAAAGGGCTAGCAGTGTGCTTCAACATGTGTGTATGAATACACATGCATAAGTTTCATGTAAAACTCTCATCACCTGGATATCCGGGGGTCTTGCGTCTGACTGTGAGGTTGACATGGCCCTGTTTGGCGGCCTGCTGCATCAGCTGCACCACCAGCTGGTGAGACTTGCCCACCACCGCCGTGCCGTCCACACAGATGAGTTCATCACCCGACCGCAGGCGCCCATCCTCATCTGCTGCCCCGTACTTTACTATGTGCCCTATGTAGATCTGGAAAAGGCAAGCACACAATGTATAATGTAACGGATTACTGAATTTTGGTAAATCACACTGTATTCATCGTGTCGCCTATCAACAGGTGACATGAATAAGGAGCTTTATTATTATGATACACTACTATGGCTAATTGAGTCATTACACTGTAGTAAATTAAACTACCAGCCAAGAGAGAGTGCAATGACTCATTGTGACTTATCTTCTTCTGATTTTGAATTAATCTTTTAAACAGCAGAGTTTCGAAGTCTATTGTTGCTTTACTTTGAAGGTGTTTGTGGCTAGCATTCAGAGAAACCAAGAAGGCCAATGCAACCTATTGAGGCCATGGAGAAGCTTGTGTGCTTTAGGCCTTGTGTGGGAGTATAAACACAGCTCTGACAGAAACAAGCGCACAACTACCACCCAACATTTTTGGCACAAACAACAAGCACTAACTCCTGTGGGGTAGACCTTAAGTCTGCTGCCATTTTATTTCCCTCTATTCCTCAATATCTGCCTTCCACTCTCCCTCTTGCTCCCTCCTTTTAAGACAAATATATGGCACACAACCAGAGGGATTGTGGGTAAGGCCTTTACTTTTCTTAACAAGCTGTCTATGTGATCCTCAAGGGAGCAGCAGCACCAGTTAGAGAGTGATGTGTTAGGACTTTCTGCTGCTCTGGTTTAAAGGCAGACTAGACAGTAAAGCAGGAGCAAATGGAAAGACAGAACAGGGAACCTTGCGTAGACATGGGAAGCATACTAAGAAAAATGACAAAGCATTCAGAGATATAAAATGATCAGCAATAGTAAGGATGGAGTGTATGAGTGTAAGGCTTTTATTTCATCAGCTGTTATGATAAACTCTTGATGGGATTTAAAGGTGAAGGGATACTTACAGGCTCCCCGGGCTCATTTCCTCCCAGGATACGGAAGCCGAAGCCGGTATCCTTTCGCCAAAGGAAAATGTCTTGCTCCTGGCAATCTGGCACTGAAATAGAGAGGAACAGTGAGAGGTTGACCAACAAATCCGCCAAAGACCTACAGGCTCCGCTCGGCGATGACTGATTAAAATCTATGTACAGGCCCATCACTGAAAGCTTGTTGCTCTAATCAACAAGTTATGTCTCCCAATTTGTCTAATTATGGCAAATCCATGACCAGCTGTGTAATCGCGGATCAATAAGATACTTGTTTTTCTTTTAGCGCCAGAATGAGGGCAGCCAGGATTAGCAGCTGCTCCTTCCCTCCCCTCGCCCACGTCTCATTGAGCAGACTCCTCGTTCACATACGTTAGACCACAAACTCGGCTGCAAAGTCTCATGCTATGACCTCATCGTCCTTGTAGACCTTGTCTGAAAAGTTACTCAAAGGTGGTCTCAATTATTAGCCCCTATTTATAACTGAACCTTCCTTACACACGTGGATTTGTAGCCTCACTTGCACCTATTTCACTCCTGCAGTCCATCACATACACACACACACTCACACACACACACTCACACACAAACATTTGCATATCACCATGGACAGAGCAGACTGCCGAGGAGAACACAGGCAACTTGGTGTCAGTCTGTTCAACCCACGGGGCCAGTCCGCACAGGAGGCACAGGCCATTCCTCCTGCTGTCTAAAACTGCTGCCATGCAAGGCCAGTAGTGAACCCATTAGCTTCAGCTCTCAGGTTCCCTCCAAATAATGTGCTTGGTGTGAATTAAACTTGCTTGCCTTGTAATTAACACTTCGCTGACCTGTTTCTGTGGAGTCAAAGCTCAACATAAACTAACAGAAAGTGGTTTGGCTGTGTGCGACAGGTGACATGAAGCTTTGATGGGAGCAAAATTCCCAAAAGCTCACATTTCAGTCACACTGCCACTGAAGTATTACCCTTGTGGTGCACTCAGTGGATGCGTGAAATCACCTACTCACAAATTCAAGAGCGAGCACTTGCATGTGGCAGCATGCACATGAATACATTTAAAAATACAGAGAAGAGAATCTGGGCCTCTTTGTCATTCTTTGTCTCCATCTCTCTTTCTTGTTTCATTGTGTCTCCCCTTCCTCCCCCACTGACTTAAAAAAGGGGCTGCAGCTCCTTCAGGGGTTATCAAACAGATATACCAATCAGCCGCAGCTTAAAGCAGCCCTCTCCGGGCCCAGTTAATATTTAATCAGCAGCAGTCCTAGATTCTACAGGCAGCCATAATTATTAACCAACACTGCAATACACTGTGCACGTCTGCCCTGTCATACACATCACTCCTCTATAATCACAAAGCAACCTTTTGCAACACAGTATATTTCAGTATTGAGTATATTTCACAGCATATACAGACCTAGTCTCCCTTTTAAATATCACAACCAGTACAAGTACAAGAAAGTACAAAGATGTAATTCAGCCAGACCAGTTGAGTGAACCCATTATTTCCGAGGATCCTTCCCCCTTTCTCACAGTCTCTTATATTAGAAACAGAAACTAAATGGTTTGACACCCTTACAGTGTTTCCCCATGAATAATGCAAGAATAGGCCATGACTGCAAATTATACTGAGGAGTCTCACAGAGAGGCTGCCTACTCTCTGGTGTTCCAGTTTTTGGATTTTGGATCCTCTGTTTTTTCAGTGGCTAAACAGGGCGTGTGAGAAGCTGTTTGGCTGCTGATAATGTGAGTGTAGTCAATTTTTAAATGTGGTTTAAAAGGTGAAGTATGCCTTGTCCCTTCACTGGATGATTTGCAGGAAAGTACACGCTCACACGCACACACACGCATTTCTTTGTTGTCGCTTTTTTGTACGTGTCGGGTCATTTTAAGAACAGTGTGTGTACAACTGACACATACATGCACACACACACGCATACCACCACGCAACTCGTTAGCGAGCGCTTGTGCGTTTTTAAGGATACTTGAGTATCTGAGTCTTGGAGGCACCTTTTGTCACAGGATTAGTTGTGACTCAGTAAGCACACAATTGCTGGCAGTAACAGACACACCCACAAAGACAGAGATGTGTCCTGTGGTGATCACACTGTATACTCAGCTGTTATGTTTTCACTTTTTCACAAAAGGGTCTAACTTGCCAATCAACGGAAATCATTTTTAAAAACTCCACCCAGCAGTTATCTGTTGAATCATTTTCCTCCATTTGACATCCATGTTTAATCCCAAAATAATACAGCAGGCCTTTTATATACAACATACATATATATTTAACACTGAACTCATGTCTAAGTCCATGTCAAGTAATTTAGAAAAATGCTTGATAGAAAAGCAGAAGAAATAATAAAATAATATGAAATAAAAATAAGTACACATGGCAAAGACCAAGAAAAGACTCAAATTTTTTAAAAGAAATAATATAAATCTATATTTTGTCTTTATACACATTTCATGGCTGTGAAATATGAAATTACAGCCATGTTAGCTTAGCTTAGCATAAAGAGTAGAAACAAGAGGAAACAGCCTGCCGCTGTCTGAAGATAACGAAACCCACCCACCAGCACTTCTAAAGCAACACAGTCTGCATATAACCCCCCTCAAAATGGCAGATTGCTGTTTTAACGCTTACTGTCTGAATAAACAAACAAGATGTGTTAATTAGTGAGCTTGAGAGGTTAGGTGGACTTTGTTACTTTGGATAGAGCCAGGCTAGCTGTTTCCTCCAGTTTTCAGTCTTTATACTGGACTAAACTAATCAGCAGCTGGCTGTAGCTTCGTATTTACCATACAAACATTGTAGTTGATATTGTAGTTTACTATACAAACATTGTACAGTGATCTCATATAACTCCTTTAAATCATTACATAAAAGCCAAATCTGTGATAATAGCCTCAGATCTTTAGCCATTCACCCTTTATAAGAGGTTAAAAGGTCTATAATATCACTACAGGATAAACGCTGCCCATTTAAACTTTCAAATCCTAAAATAAGTTAATAAGAGAAGAAGTAAATTCTACTCACGTCGGCTCTCGTACATGCTCCTCGACTGCGCCCATATCTTAAAGGGGTCTGGCTTCTTCTGGAGGGTGAGGTTGCCATCTGCAGGGTCCTGAGGGGGCAGGCCCGGCAGAGGCTGGGTGGGGGCAGCAGGAGTGGGTGCCACAGCCTCACTGGGCATGACAGAGGGTGGGTGGCTGGGAGAATCGGTGTGGGTGCTGCGATGGCTGCACACACTGTGCTGTGAGCTACTCTGGCTGTCTTTCCTCTCTAACTGGTGCTGGATGGACAGAAAGCAGAGAGTGAGGTGTGTGTATGTGTGTGTGTGTGTGTGTGTGTGTGTGTGTGTGTGTGTGTAAGGAAATGGGGGTGGATATAAGCAGAGGATGGAGGTAGAGGGCAGAGAGAGGAGAAAAAAAAGTGAGAGTGATAAGTGAGTCAGTGATAAGGGCGAGATACACAGGAAAAGAGATGTGTGAGAAAAGTGTTGATGGAGGACAAAGAGAAAGAAAAAGCATCCAAGGTCATCTTTTTTAAACATTGCAGCAGAACATCTCTCAATAAAAACGCCTGCCGGAGTGTGAGGAAAAATTACTAGGTTTCCATGGTTGCGAGACAAAGACAGATTGAAATGTGAGGGAATTTTAATGAATGAACAAAGAATATTGGCTTTTATGAATCCCATGGTTCTGTGTTAGTGCAGAAGGTCCTATGCATGGAAACGTATGCACAGAATCAAGGTTGGTCCCAACTGAAACCTTTCAAATCTGGCATGAAAGCACACTGACTTAACAATAGAGAAGAATCCTGATGGGTTGGAGAGGAGTATTGTGAGTGAGTCGTTGCTACTCAGTTAACTTCAGTTAATATAATTGGCTGATTTAACAGCGAAATAAAGACACTTAAAATATTCAGTGCGTATTAGTAGATGGACTTTGGCTCTGCATGAAAAATCGTAACCTACTCCGTCATTTGAATGAGGCCCGCTGCAATTCAAAGTGACTGCATCCGGCAAAACGCTGTGGTGGCCAATCAAATCCTGGTAGATTCCTCTTTAATGTGAACACGGCATTTCTGCTATTTACCTCATAATAGTCGCGACAACAGAGCCCAATAACTGCTGATTTGTTTACTTTCCGGAGTTGTAAAATCGTGTTACAGAGTACTTTTGGCGCTTGATAAGGCTTTAAATTTCAATGTCGTTTCATCGTTTTTCATTGTGTCAGTGATGCCTGCAGCAACACATCCACACCAACTAAGCCCCTTGGGTTGTTTTAACACAGGGCTGTTTTTGCTCTGAACACCCGCTTAGACAATATAATTTTTCACAACCTGTTATCGTGCTGCTAGACGCCTTATGTTTTTTTCTATAATTTCTGTGTTCTGATTCTGCAACCTGAGAATGTCCATATTACAACATTATTTGCAGATGCAATGCGCAAAACAGCTTTATGAAGAACAAGCCTTACTGAGAAAATGCAATTACTGACTGTGAAAAGGAGCAAATATGACAACTAAATCATTTTTTTTATCTGATGTAAATAATAAAGTAGTGCATGAAAAGGTGGAGAAGTCATTGCACAGTCTTGCAGTCTCACCACACTGCATGAGATGAAGGGTCAAAGATTCCATTTATGTTTCTTAATGAGGCAATAGCTGGGCAAAATTTACTTCTCATTTGATCACGGAGACTTGCTTAATGGGTTGGGACAGCACAGTCTCTCCTGCAAATTGGGAGTTTACTGTGAGCATTTTTAGACTCTGAACTGGAGGCAAAATGGTTGTTCTGGGCTGACATGAAGTCGCATGCAGCGTGACATTTCACTGACATAACACAGAGGGGGGAAAACTGGCTTTTCCTCACTGGAAAGCTAATCCAAAGTGACACTCAGGCAGGGCCACTACTGGTCCTGGTCGACCCCCTTACAGCGGCCACCCCTCTTCAATCCGCCGTGCAATTTGACCTGAGTAGGTAACACCCACAGCCAATCAAATCAGATCAATAGGAACAAGACAAGTTTTTTCCCCCATTCAAATGGTAGGAATTGAACCTATCACTGTCCTTAGATGAGCCTGTCCAGAGGAAACGTTTTTCTACTATAAGTCAATTGCCCTCCAGGGGTGAATTAGGGTGACAGTAATTTAAAGCTGCACTGGCATCTCTTCTGAGCAAGTATTGATTTTTTTTCCAGGTTGAGATGAATCGTAAAAATGAGGAGGTGTTAAAACTCCTGAATAACTGCAATGTCCCTCAAGAGACCCTTGGCTGCTCACGGAACTGGTCTTTCTGCCTCTTTCAACCCTCTTCCCCCCATCCTCTTATACGCCATAACTACGAGTTACACTGCAATCTGTTGCAATCTCTCCTCCAGCTTCCCCGATCTCCCCCTGCTTTGCTTCCAACTCACTCTGTCGTCATTGCCCCGTTCTCCCTGTCTGTTAGTCCCAGTGAATCCTCTGTATCTTCGGACTACTTAGACTGTGGGCTATCACCGTGATTCACTGTTCTGGGACAAACCCATCTTCACATTGGTCTTCCCCTCCTTTATCCACATCCCTTTCCCCCCCCTATCTTTGCTTCATGGCTCTCTCCCATCTTCCCTCAGCTGTGGCTGTCTGCCCTCCCCAACAGCTGGTCACTGTTACACTGCTCTGCCTAGGCTATGCTTAATCAGTCACACGATGGCAGCGTGGCAGGAGTGGAGGGATGTAGAGAAAGCGAGACAGGATGTGAAACAAAGAGAAATGACAACACGGAGGCAAAAAAAAGCAAGGGGAAGAGGAAAACAAAAGAAGTCAAAGTGGCAGGCTGAGAAAGAAGTAAAGAAGACTTATGAATCTCTGGATGCAGAACAGGAGAGCAAGAGTTAGATATCATATCTCTCGTGTCTTTTGGTCTTTAAATAGCGCTCCTTTCACGCAGTGGAGCAGACATGCACACACACAAAAGAGCTGAGGATCATAGTACTCACCACCAGCTTTGGACTCCTCTTGGCTGGCACCACTCCTGCAAAACATCGGCAGAGAGAAAGAGAGAGCATCAATGACCTGCGGTGCTCCTCACTTGTCCCCTCTGAACTAAAAACTCCCCAGGACGAACTGATGGACCCTGGTTCCTGATGCAGAGCGCAACTGGCCCAGCTCGCTCTCTCTCCTCCTCCTCCTCTCTGTTGCTTTCTCTCTCTGAGCAACACGCTGCGCTAGGCTGCTTGCGATTCTAAGTGATCTCCTCCCCCTGTGCTGTACCCCGCTCCACTCAGTGCTCTCACCCGTGCTATTAGAAGAGCAGCAAATGATCTATCTGCATTAAACAGGCTGACTTATGCTGCAGCAGCCCTGGACTGCTGGTCCAAGCTACAGGTCCAAGCACCCAAAGACCCCCTCCCCACCCCTGCTCCCCTTCCAGTCTTCTTGCCTGCTCTCCAACACGAGCTCTCCAGCAGAATGTCAACTATTAACCACTGATAAGGAGTTGAGCAGCTTGAGCATCATATCAAAGGAAGGCCTGAGCTTCTGCCTTACTATGCACATCTTCTGACCAACTACCGAGCTGCTTCCTCTCTTTTCCACTCCTCTGCTTAGCTCAAGGCTTACATTGAGAAGCTGATCTTATCTCTCTGCCTTTTTTTCCCTTGTTCCCTCCCCCTCCTCTTCTTCCATGCACCATGTCTTGTTCTCCTGCTATCTGTCTCTATCGCTCTCTCTCTCCCTCTCATACACTAGTTAACATACTGTTGAGTGTCACCAAGATCAATCTCATTTGTGCTAATGAAATATTAATACTTGGAGCCATTTGTCTGGGGAGAGGATTCACAGCACACCAGTGTAGGGAATAATCTACATTCCTACTTAACAGCTTTATTCTCACAACCGTCACAACCCAACAATTCATTCATCAAGTAGGCTCCTCTACCTCGAACATATTAACACAACCCTGCTCAGACACCACCTGACTGTTTAACCAACACACCAGGAGTATGCACCGCTTTCTAAGAAAACTCCTCTCCCTTCCTGAAGCTCCTTCTCCTACTACAGCGCAGTATGTTGAGACAGAAATAGACAAATGAATGCATGAACGACATGAGGCAGGATTGGGACGAAGAGTTGTTGTTGCTAAGGCAGTCAAGTACAGTAGTTCGGTATACAGTGACAGCAGGACTGCTTTGTTAAATATGAGCAGGAGCAGCAGCATACCACATTTACATTAATGCTACACCTTTGATCTATTACTATTTTTGCTAGAGAGACCTATGAAAATGTTCTTTCCTGCAACATTTGCTACCAAGCATGCACAGAGAAAATCCTAGTGGAAGTATTAATGGAACTAGCGACATTAATACATGCAACAACATGCAAGCATCCATCTTAGCCTCTTTCTGCTGCACTGGCAAAAAATCATTAAATGTTAAAACTCTCTGTTGCTGCAAAGCCCCTCTCTCTACACGATTCATAATTTATCCTCCCTATTTTCCCTCTCTCTCTCTCTTTCTCTCTCCCTCAGATTATGGGGTGCCAGTTACTGGAGCTAGTGGAACATCTGAGCTGCTGACGCGCTGATGAATGTTTTTTTGTGTGTGTGTGTGTGTGTGTGTGTGTGTGTGACCCAGGAAGGACACACATCATAAGGTCAGATGTCAACAATAAGTGTTTCCCATTACAACAGCAGGTTATATGACCCAGGTGCCCTAAATTACACAGTGTGTAAAACCTTTCACTTTGAAACAACCTCTGAAAATCTTTAAACTGGCAATGAGGTCAACATAATTAGCATCAAGCATATAGAAATTTAATTTAACTATGACCATATGGTTAATACATTCGGGCATTGAACTGAAGGGGAATAAAGATTCAAGGAACTGACTTAGTTTGACCCCAACGCTACATTCATCCCCTGTTGTCAGTTAGAACAGCTGATTTACATGCTGCACTGTGTGTGGAGGTATCTTCATGCGTGATGCGGTCTTTAAATCTACTGAACTTACTCTGGCATTGTGATGCTGGTGTGTGGCGTGTAATTCAGAGTTGAGCGAATCTGACTGAATGTAACATTTATGAGTAGCTGAAGCTCGGTGAAAGAAATATGGGAATCGCATGTTCCCGTACACATGCAACTGTGTGGGAGGCACAATAAATGCATGCATGCTATGTGGATGTAATATCAGCACAGGCAGGTATAAGGTACTTCGACGAGTATGCAGGCATGCACAGACGCACGTAGCATTTACATTATGCACCGGGCCCGACAATAACGACAATAAAGCTCCGCTCAGTACCCCACAACAGAACGCTGCTCCATTTAAAAGACTGAATTGATCGCTAAGCATGCAACAATGGCTGAAAAGGCCCAATGTTATTATTAATGAGGCACCCTTCTAGCAGACTAAGACTGTGTCGATTATAATTCAAATGTGAGGTGAAGTAAACAAATCGGAAGTGAAAGCGAACACTGTCAGTTGTTTGGTGACCTAAACTGGCTCTAAGCATCAATGTGGAGTAAGCTGTTTTCTTTACTTCTTTACAGTGAGGTACCGCTATAAAAACGAGCATAATCACAAAGAAATATGCTAGTGAGGAAGTTACTGAGCAGCACTAAAGTCTACCTGAAAGACATCTTCATATTATCGATCAGCAATATGAGCATTGGTGTTTCTGTTGAATTGTTGAAGTGGTGATAAAGGAGTGGGTCAGACTTCAGACATTTGTATATTTTGATTAGCCTTAAAAAAGGTCCTTGCCATCTGTCCCATTCCTAATGTGCTACCACTAAATCACACGTGCAAACATCAGTTTTCAGTATCAGCAAATACAAAGCAAAAGTTCCGTAAAATGCAAAAAATATGCTCCTGTATAGTTTGTGTGGTTGTCAATTATTTGATCCTGGAGCAAAAGCACTGAATCTACAGCGTGGTGAGTGGCCCAGTGTTTCAATATGCTGTTGAAGCTGTGGCCTTGGTGGGTCTGTGCAGAGCCCACACAGAGCAAGCGAATGGTCCTTCCTCCAGGTTTTCTATATACATTGTTAGAGGGCGTACAACATGAGTAATGTTCTCTTTCGTTGAGCCAAACCTGTAAACATTTGTCCTTGCTCTACTTATAAGATTGTCCTATTATCCGGTATTCCTGTCTCTTCATGGACTCTAAATTATATTATCTCTCTCTTCCTCGTCGCCTGTTATCATCCCATTTCATTCCTCTACCTTTCAGTCCCTCTACATTTCTCTCCGTCTTTTCATTTTCTCTGTTCTTTCTCTACGTCTCTCAGGGGACAGGAGCGCTGTGCACGATTGTCATGGCAACAACGATGGGAAGACAAGATGGAGGAGTCATAACTGGCCTGGCCTCCTTTACAGGGGGAAGATCCTGTGTGTGAAAACACCAGATGTTGTCTTTAAAATTTCATTTTATAGACTAGAAAAGCTTAAGATAAGAATAGATATTTCCAACCGGTAGATATTCACATGTGCAACTGCTTAGCATGCATGTGCGATCTTGCTTCCCAACACATTCTTGTTCCACTGCAGGTGATGGTTAAGAAAGGCTAGGCAAAAAAAGTGTTTTATATATATATATATATATAGTGTTTATATATATATTGGCAAATATATATGTATATATATATATATATATATATTTGCCAATCTCAGACTTGCTTGTAGACATTGTATAAGTTTTTTCAGTCACTACACGGTCCTTTAGCAGCTACTTCCTTCATTAGCAAAACCTATTCTATTCTATCTGTTGTCTTTTCCATTGCACCAGTTACGTGTTGCCATTCTCCCCTTTTTCAGGTGTTCGACAACCACAGAACAGACTAAAGACACTGTGTTGGGCAAAATGCACTACAGCTTTCTGCAAATGCTCAGTGACAAATCACATTTGAATCTTTACTTCTGGGGCTTCTGAACCAGCAGTGTTTCTAGCTGAGATTAGCCACAAGCAAATTACTCTGACACTGTTCGGTTCAGAGCAATGCTGCCTCCTGGGATAATCTGTGGTGTAGTGTTACAAAATATGTTTTTCTGTCTTTGACATGCACATCTGATCACACAGACAACTCACTCTGAATCTAAGAACACGCTACGGTAGGTTCAGTTTTTCTTAACATTTGTCAATGCTGTAAGGGTTTATGTATAATTTTAACAGAATATTTTGCACAAAGGTTAACTTCTGTTAACCTATAAAATCCTACAAAATTGGAATCTATTAATTACTGTGGGAAACATAAAATAGCCTTTTTGTTTGACAGAAAACAATCTCCATGTGGTGTTATGTTTGTTTGACCTTGTGCTTTCTGCCCTCTCTTAAAAAACAACTCTGCTGACTGAGTCAGACAGCACAGATTGATGAGTCACAGATGAACAGATTAAGGCTTCTTCTCCTCCAGCTGAAGTCCACCTTGTTCCTCCTCCTCCCCTCTCCTCCGCCTGTACTTCTCTAAACCAATCCCCTCGCTGAACTTCCAGCGCTGTTCAGCAAATCTCACACTCGCTCCTCTAATCCTCCACCTCCACTTTCACAAAACATGATCCCTGGTCCTCCTATTTCTCATCCTCTACTCTCTTTTTATCTGCCTTACCTCTTACCGCTCCTCTTAGCTCTATAATTGTTGTTTGTGAACGATCATACGCTAGCTGCTAGTGATCACTTAAAAGGTCAACGCATCATTCTCAGACAGTAAGCCGAGCACACCTCTCAGTCTCGAGAACCGTTCTTATCGAGCGTAGCTGCAATTCATGATTATTTTTTATTGTTGATTAATCTCTGAATGTATATTTTGGATTCATCAAGAAAGATTCAGAAAATAGTGAAAAATGCCAATCAGAATTTCCCATAATCTCAAATTGCTTCAGATTTTGTGACCAACAGTCCAAAACCCAAAGATATTCAATTTATAATTATATCACAAAGGGAAAGAAGCAAATGCTCACATTTAAGAGGCTGGAACCAGTGAGTGTTTGGCATTTTTAAAAAAATTCATTTCCTGTTGATTGACTAAAGGCGCCTTTACACTCTGAGACAAATAAGATCATGTACTTTTATTGCACATCACAGTGTGCGGGGTGGCTCTAATGAAATCTCGTTCATAATTTGTGTCAGACTGTACCATCCGAGTTTGAGGCACATCATTATCAGATTTTGTGGTGAATTTAGCCAACAAAGCTTAAAAAGTAACCACGGCAAGTCTGAATGTGTTGTCTAGTAGGTTTGCCAACATTAACTCGAGATTTATAGCTAGGGGCTAGTGACCGAGTAACATTGTGTAAGTTTTCTAACATAAAATAACTGGTGGAGAGCGGTGCCGGTATCGTGCCAGAGCGGGTAACATAACCAGCCTCTATGGACATTACAACTGCCATTGGGAAGAGACAGAAAACGTTGATTGAGGAAGCTAAGAAGAGAAAAAGAGAGTGACCAAGCAAGAGGCTCACGTTGGCAAGAGCTTCATGAAATAAAAGGCTATAAGACAGACGTCGAGCCAAGTAGTGTTAGCTGGTTTTCTGTGTCTTGTGTTGTCGCACTTGCTTAATATTTGGCTGTGTTAGCAAAGTTGTCAACTTGTTTTTGATCATAAGTGATAGTCACTCTGTTTTTCTCTTCTTAGCTTCCTCCATCAGCTTTCTCATCTAAGGACTGGGTATCAAAGCAATACTGTGTGTCAACTGTCACAGAAAGCCTGCATGAAATTCTTGTTCAGAGTAGGCTCCTTGTAATCTTCTTAACTTCTTTGATCATACAGACTCAGATTTAAAGTATAATTTGGCCATTTTTAAAATGTATTTTATTTCGGCAAAATTGTTGTACAGCTGCTACAGTTTGAATAGGTGGTATGTAACATTTGAGACATTTGACTCCGTTAATAAAATAAAAGAAGGATTTTGTTTCGTATTGCATGTATTTCAAATATATAGTGTCTAACCACCAAAATAGAAGCCTAATCCATCTAAATACTGACCACCTGGCTGCCAGTGTGTAGTTTCCGTCCCTCATCACCTGGCCACTCACCTGAACTCATAATAATGACAGGCTGGTGTTAAAGCGAACAGAGATGATCTACGCTGCTGTCAGTCGGCCTGCCTGCCCCGGTGACTTCCTGTAGCCTCCTTTCCAATGTATCCTATTCTTTATTTCCTCTCTGTCTCGCTCTTGCTCTCCTTGTACCCCTCCCTTTAAGCTCTGGTAGCAGAAATGCTGCCCTGCATCTGTATCATTCTCACTCAAACACACACACAAACTCTCAGACACACTCACACAGGCCCATAATGATGCTGACATTTAACACAACGCAGCAGCATTATTCCAGCAGTAGTGCACAAGGTCAACTCATTAGAGGGCATAATTGATGTTGGTTGCAGATCCCAACCTGACGGCATGGGCGGCAATTTAACAACAATATGGAGTGGACACAAACAATGGATATCATTTAGTGTCTGCATGGATACTTTACACTATGGCAACAAACAATTTGTTTTGTTTGGGCATTTCAGTGAGAAAAACATTTATCTCTGGGTCATTCTAGGCCAAACGTGTAGTGTGTAGGAACATGACTGTAGCAGTGAAGACATAGCATTCGCCATTAAAAATCCACATTAATAACGCATGACTACATTAGCAAACGTAAAAACAAAGGAGTATGAGCCAATAGAATACTCAATTTTCTAATCAAAGGCAATGAAAAATTCTGTAATTTTTTACATTGCCATGAACACAGGGTCTAATATCCTCACACTTATTCATTCCAGGTACAGTTTTTTCAAAATAAAACATGTCCAGAGCAGAAAATAAACTTACACACCCTTCTTAATACCTAATTATCATACAGGCAACACAAGACGAAAGGAAACGTGAAGACTGACAAAGTCTCTGAGGTCCAATTCAGCAGCATCCGCATTCATAACACATATGAGTCCCTGACCTAATGTGCTCCTCCTCCCCTCCCCTCTCATTCATCCATCTCGCCTCTTTACCCAGCCTCCCACTCCTTCCCACACTCATCTGCTTGACTGCCATGCTAACTCAGCCCATCGTCTCTTTGCCTCTCCTCGTTTCATCCCATCCAGTGCGAGCATTTTCAACCTGCCACCCACTCTCTTCCTCACTTTTCTCTCCTGCTTTCTCATTATGTCATTCTTTCCATGCCAACTATTCAAGCTGTTGTCTGTTCAACCGACATTATTTTTTCACATGTCAAAACTTCAGTTCCTGGATCTATGTATCCACCCTTGCTGACAAATATTTGACATAAAGCTCCAATACATACCTCTTTGCACCAGCATGGTGACCTCACTGCCTCTGGGACATTTGCTCAGCAGGTCCACCACCTGATTGTGGCTCATATTCTGGACATTTCTCTTGTTGACTTCCATCAGAATATCCCCTTCTTTTAGGCCACGGCAGCGTGGATAGTCCACTATCTGCTTGACTCTCTGCCCACCTCCCGTCAGGCTGTCAGCAATGGTGAAGCCGAATCCTTTGTCGCCTTTTTCCATGTGGATGGTGATCAGCTCGGGCTGGGTGGCTATGGACGAGGCCAGAGTGACCACATCGCTGGAGTAGCCGTGCGAGCCGTTAGACGCCACCTCAGCTGAGGGGCTGTGCGGCCGTGGCTCCCTCATGCCGTTAACCGGTCCGGCCTGGTTGGAAGGCGAGTCAAACGTTTCCTGTCCATTGACGATGATAGGCTCCTTGTCCAAGATAGCCACTGAGGTCACCAGGCTGGTGTTGGGGTCATCGGGGTCAAAGGGCAGCGGGTAGCCACGGCATAAGGCCAGGTCCACCATGGAACCGATGGGGATGGATTGGAAGATCTTCACCACCTGAGCGTGTGTGTAGCCCAGCACAATGGTGTCATTCACACTGACTATCACGTCACCTGCACCAAGGAAAATTATTCTTAGTAATGCCATCATGTAAACTATAAGCTACAGCTTTTTACTGGGGTGGAAAGTTAAAATATGAAGTCAAATGATTGTTTTTGTTTTTAAAAAACCATTCCCCAGTCGTGTGAAATTCCATTATTCAATTTACTGAAGCAATAACACTAAAGTGCCTGTAAAAGGTGACCTTACATGGGTGTACCTTGCCTCCAACCCAGTGTAGCTATAATGTACTCAGCTGCCTCTGGAGCCACAAAAGCATTTATACAACTGTTTTTTTTACATAATGCAGTGGTACTCTCCAAGACCTGTAAACAGACTTTGATGTGTAAAATTCGTGTTCCCCTTTAAATCGGCATCACCTGTGACATCACCAAAAGCTGTGTGAGTGCATGAGGATTTGAGGCCGTCAAACGTCACATGAAGAATTTGTGAAATCATATTACTATTATACTCTATTATATTAAAGACACTTCTATGCACAGTATCGTGTGATGGACTGTATGTGGTTTAATGAACTGGAGTGTTAAAACAGTAATTCAAAAGTGTTTTTACAATGCACAATTCCTCTGTCACTGTCGTTTAACATCACCTGTATCACGCTGTATTAGTGGTGGGACAACCCCAAGGCCTCATGAACTTTGCCATGAAAATTCTGTGAGTGCATAAGAAGGATCACTGGAACTGGGCCCATAAGTAGCACAGAAAATGGATGGCTGTAGTGGAGGAACACTACCATGTAGTGTTGTTAAATGAAAACAGTGCCCCCTGTGAATGGTGGTTATGTACTGCACCTGTCTCCATCTTGCCATCCACGGCTGCAGGTCCGTCCAGCACCAGACTTTTGATCTGCAGAAACTCATCTGGCTCGTCGCCTCCAACCACAGTGAAGCCGAAGCCGCGGCGACTCTTCTTCAGCTTTGTGTTGATGAAGGTTCCTTTCAGCTCTGCTGGGTTTCTTGTGAAGAAAGGCTTCCCTCCTGCAGAGCACCAAAGAAACTACTTTCAGCTGTGTGTCCATCCACACATTCTACATTCAGTATTGCTGAGTAATGTTTTGTAGATACAGTGGTGGTTTTCTCTTTCAGATCAAGATCTGCAAGAGGATTAGAACTTAACCATTAACACCGGCTGTGATAAGCTATGAAACTGATGATTGATTTGTCTGGTTAGTAGAAGTGTTGTTGCATGGGCAGCTTGGACAGTTTGCCATTTGTCTAACATTTGGTCTGCATGCATTCGCTCGTCACTTCCTTTTCAAAAGTCACTTTAAAACAAATCAGATCAGCAGAAATTAAATATGTTTACTGTCCAGAAAATGGAGAAAAAATATTCACAATTTCCAGTGCAGATGTAGTAAACAAAATCAAGAGCATATGATAGAAAAATCTGCAGCGTTTATTCAACATATAGATTTACGTTTGGCTCCTGCAGGGCCGGGAGGTAGAGTTGGTGGGACCTGCGGGTCCCTGTAGGTCTCCAGGTGGTTTGGAGCGTAGTTTGCTAATGGGGCCGCTGCTGAGGAGTGCTCCTCTATCCACTCTGTACACATACAATCACACACACATTAATAATCAACACATACTCAACATAAAGGTGTATTTAGATGTGGCACACATATAACACTTAACAGCGACAAACGTATAGACACAGAGCTTTTTGCACATATTGTAGAAACTTGCCATCTGATTCATTTTTTCGCCTGATCTACATCATTTAAATCAGCTTCTACTAGTATTATTTGTCAAATATAAGATACTTTTTTGTTGTCATGTAAAATAAATATTTTCAATCTCAGTAATGACAATGTAGCAATACATATGTTATTTGCAAGACAGTTTACATTTTTTTGACATTGCAGGCCGAAGTGATGCCCCCTTCCCCTCCCAGACCAAACAACTGTGCTTGTATGCCCAGAGGTTTTCAAAATAGGGCAAACATCTGCATATGAATGGATAGAGTGTCCGTTCCACCAACATAAGACCCAAATATTTTGACGGGAAAATCAGTACTGTTAAAAAACACAGATAATACATGAAAAAAGTTAATATTAAAGGATGTTGTCACTCCGGTTATTTATATGTATAATGTCTTCTATATAGATAATCGTGCTCTAACTTCCCTTAACTTGAGGCCTTTGGTGGGTGTAAACAGGAAGTATAATGTTGCGGAGAATTCAGAAAATTAGCTGTGTGCTACAATTTCAGCCTCACTTTTGTAACCTATATTTGTATCTTATACAACATATTTCTATATTTGGCAAATTGGCATCATTAAAAGTATGCCATATTAGCAGTTCCTGTTTGTAATAGACGTACTGTACATATAACTCACTGGATTACTTTGATACTGAAGAAACGTCATAATTCTCAGGCAAGTTCTGGAGTTATATGAAGTGTCTTTTTTTCTCTATGATTTCCAATAAGATTTATGGACATTTATTCGCAATGGACATAGGGATAATGCTATGGAAAGTGTAAGTGTAAAAAATGTCTGCAGCAATTGGGCGCTAAAGGTATATAAAATACCTTAATTACCTCCTTGAGCTGGATGTCACACTCCTGACCATGTTGATGAACGTGCCAAATCAACTGGCCAAACCTTCAGTCCCTTTCACCTCACACGTACTGTTGCCCTCCCCCTTCTTTAACTCTCGCAGTTTGAAAACCTCTGGGCAAAAGTAAACATCTCTTCCACGCCTTTTCATGGCAAAGCAAATTGAACGATCAAATACAAAATGATGCACAGCATTTATGATTTTAAATCACACAAATTAAAACCTAAACACCAAAGACGACACCAGGGCTTGAGCCAGCTCTATTTCAGTGAAACTGATATGAGAATCAGAATTTGCATTCAGTGAACAACAATGTTTTTTTCCATCATGTCTTAACAAGGAAATTGAAGTCAAGTCATAGAAGAGAGAACAGCGGTCTGGCCCAAACCCGGGAGAGCAATGGACGAACTGGAAGGACACGACACTCACAGACATGAAGAAAGAAAGAAATGGTGCCGTGCCAGGGCAGGAAACGAACCTCGAATATACCGCTCACCTTCTGGAGGCTGCGGCTGTTGCTGCTCCAGGATTTTGCGACGCCGCGCCTCCACGACTGGATTCTCATACTGGGTCTTCCTGTTTATATGACTGAGTCAGAGGGAAAGGAAACAAGATAATAAGGGTAAAGATGGATTGGAAAACAGAAGAAATGACAGTTACAGTATATACATGCTCATCAAATGCGCTCACTGAAGGAGAGAAAAGGTTTGTAAGAGGGTCTTTAATGTGGACACACTGCCCTGTTTTTCTTTGTGAAGGTTACGTGTCAACAAGGTCATTAACTTACTCTACATAGTACACTCCATACACTGGGTCTTCTATCCTTTCCCATCCTGGAGGCAGCTCTGAAATAAAAAGGGCACACAGGTTTAAACAGAAAAACACTTTCACTGAGTTGAGTGAGTTAATGTGGTTGGGTTAACTACCAAACATTCAGTGTAGCAAACCTAGTCATTATACTACAGTTACAGTAGATATATCGCAAAATCGTACTACTAATGTCTCCACATTGCTTATTTTCTTTGTTCTGTTCCTCTGATGTGTTGTGTTATGTTATGTGAGGTATGCTTCATCAGGGCTTGCTGTTTTATGACACCGCTTTCTGCTGTTTTGAATTCTTCCATAAATGCCAAAATGTAATCCAATGCCAAGAAAAACAAAATAAAACTTTTACTTCTGTACAACTGGATAATTTATGACCATTATTCTATTGTGAAAACATTTATTTTAAATTGTATTTCTGAAATCCGATCTATGGTTTCTACCTGCCAAGGACCCACAACACTATTAAGTGTTCCCTTTTACATTTCTGTTTTATTACAATTGTAAAAGTAAAATGTTTCAAGTCCAAATTGACTCCTTGAACTGGTATGGAGGATTCTAGCAGTGCCAGTAGCACTTATGTTTTAGGAATATTTATGAATCTAGTCAACATGTCAGACATGTTTTAAGTTCTCCTGCTGCCTACAACAACTTTTATTATGCTCATTATGACTAAAACAACTCACAAAACCTGTGAAAACAAAGACCTTGCATATTACAATAATTCCACAGTACACACACCTAAGCACACTTCATGGGCACATTCCCATTAAGATGTTGGCCTCTCAGTCCTCCACACTATATTAGATTTTCAGACAAATACGTTACCTCCTTGTGTTACTGTGGGTTCTCCCAAGTCCAGTAAACACTTTTATAAGAGACTGGATTTCACAATCAATAATCACTGACTTCATCTGAGCAGCCAGCATTAATAAAGGCCTACAGCCAGACGTTCAAGGCCTTGTTTGAGACTGAGCCCTCGTTCCATTATAGGGTTGTTTGCGTAACCTGCAAATGGCCAGTCTGTTTGCCAGTCTGTGAAGCAACTGAAGTACACAATGCAAAAAAAAACACTACGAATGTTTCAAACACAGGCACAACATTTCTTTAGACACGGATGTTAGAATTTAAGGCTAGAGCTATGATCAACAACAAATACATGACAATTTTTTTAAATCCTAGTTCCTGGTTCAACCGTATAAAAAGTCTATTACTGTTTGTCTATTATACAGTACACGCGGAAAAGAGAGTGTGTGTATTATATATACACAAACACAGTATACATCTCACAATAATACACGCGAGGGATTAATGCTCTGAGGCTTATGACAGGGACACAGACTTAACTTATGCTTGACAGATTTACATAAGATGGTTTTATTTACCTTTGCTAATATAAACCATCTCCACTCTGCAGCAATTGGCATCTGCAGGAAATCCATTATGCTTTAAAGTTACTTTGTGGAGTTTTCAGTAAACAAATAGAGATTTGTTTACATTACAGTTCTCAGCAATACACATTGTGTATTGCCAAAACATCTAAGAAGCATATTGAATTCATTGCTGATTCAATTCGTTTCTTTTGGGGTTTTTTTATGAAACCTGCATTGTTTACATAAGCTTGCAATCTTCTTCTCCTCTTTTTCAGTCATATTGCCATTACAGCAATTTACCACCACCAACTGTCAATGTGCACCACTGCTCTCTGCAGCTGGCACAAGCATCTATCACATCACCTATCTGCTCGTAGCATGCAGAGCACAAAACACAAACACCATAACATTGCGATAAAGCTCCAATCCTGGTTAAAGGCTCATTTAAATCCTTACAGCCTTCTTTTATGCTGCCTCAAAAATCTCTCCACTACAACCTGCTGGTTCGTTCGGAAGCTTGGATTTTCAAACAGTGTGAACAGAAGAAATCATTTTACCACATTTAGTGCAGCATTTCAGAGATGATCATTGTATATATCATATGACCTAATTTAATATCCCCCAGCATAGCTTTTGCTTTACACAAAAAAATCTTATACCTAGATCCGTCTCCAGGTCTTCCGTATGTATCCCTTCTTCTCCAAGTTGAAAGCAGGATGAAACAAAGCAGACAAAATGAAGAATAGAAAAAGGGATGGGTAGCAAAAGAGAGGTGGGACAGGGATAGAAGAATCAAGAGAAAATAAAGAATGAAGTGACGGTCCAGAGAAAGGCAAATAGGGAAACAGAAACCCCTTAGTCTCAATTCACAGGATAAAACGGAATCTTAAAAAACTGAGAAATGAGGTGCTGTGTGCCATTATACATTTCACCACTTGATGGTGCAATTTTGCAATCTGTGCTCTGAATTCTGAAGTAGTCAACTGTCACTTGGAATTTATCCAAATTCCAAGTTTATTTATTTTTCACCTCTTTATGTGATAATAGTTGTGAAAGGAAGCTAAATCAGCTGTTTAGAGTATGGCAAATGCAGGACACATACCAATATCAGCTAATCTTGCCATCAAACCTCTGATAGGACATCTTCTATAAATACGCTACTGAGAATTGATGGTACTAACAATGAATTAACAACCACTCAGTACACAAGAGGAGCACAATGTGTGAGACCTCACGCACCACCTACTGATTCAAACACTACAAAGACGTGTGAATGTACACTTCAGTTATGTAAATCATGTGTACCAGCTTACCATCGTCATCACACTCTTCCAAAGGCCTGGCCTTGTCTCTACACCGAGGATCCAGCCATGATGTGGTCTTTGTGTTGTGGCTGAGAGGAAACAAACAAGACAACGGAATATTTCAACACAGGCCGTCAAACTGTCATATGAAAGCACAGCAGGGGCGCAGGAATGCATCAATAAGAATTAGAAAGTAAACCGCGTCAGCAAGTTTAGAGAGGACAGCAGGCGTCTGCTGCAAAGAGAAATGAGAACAACAGAGCGACAGAGACATGATATCAACAATAAATAACCTGACTTTCCCATCTATTGTTAAACAAGAACATACTGTAATTCAGTGATAGCAGAAATGAACATACAAGCTCTGAAAATACACAGCCATGTCCTGGTGGTGTGCCTTTGCCGTGCTGCAGAGAGGACAGAGAGGTGGAGGTAGTCAGGTGATCAGGATGTGATCTCCTTTAGAGATCGGGACATGCAGGGATTAACAGGAAAGCAGTGGCACCCAGGGGGCTGGGCAGGTTGGCTGGGGAGGCCTAAAAACCAAATCATGGGGGAAGACAAGCCACTGGACGAACAAAAGGGATAATAGTGCAGGTAAAATAGAGAAAACACCAACTACTATGAGCTACAGTGAGAAATGCTTATTCAGGCAGTGCAAAGAGTGTGTGCAGGAAGTTAAACTGCTGCAGGTTGTTGATACATACTCTATGAAGTAAAGTTCTCCGCTCTCAGTGTAGGCCATCTCCCAGTTCTCAGGCAGCTGCCCCAGCGGGTCTTCCGGAGAGACCTGCGGTTCTGCGAGGGTCTGCTGCCCACTGTCTGCGGTGGAGGTGGCCGCATTGTTCAGACCACAGGATGGAGCATTGTCACGCGCGGGGTATGGCCGGAGGATGCCGCCTCGGCTCTCGTCCTGGTCGTTAGGGTTACCTGTGCACAACAAAGGAGAGGGGAAGAGACTACGCACTAAGGATCCTGGGTAGCACAACACGGAACGACAACATCCAAGAAAAAAGAACAAAAACATTGTTTATATCTCATGCATGCAAGAAAGAAACAGATGAAATAAGCAGGTGTGCTCACTCTGGATATCCTTTAGCACATATCATGCAACTTCAGCTATACTAAACTCCCACACACCCTTCCCCCTATCTTAAATTTGGCTCCCGCCTACTTCTAGTGTACTGAAAGGGCCCCAGGAATATGCTAATTCTTTCAGCAACAGTCTTTCCCAAACTCTTTTTGACCCCCACTCTGTTTTACCTCTCCACCCATAAGCCTCTTTCTCCTAAAGCTAGCTATCCCAACCCCCATCCCCACTCATTCCCAAGTCTTAGCCCAATGTCCTCCACTACTTCCGTGGGCCTTTCAGGGGTGATCAAATGCTAATTCAACACTCTGCCAGCCTGGCAAGGGAATACAGAGAGGGCTTAGATTCACAGCATCAAGAGAGAAGAAAAAAACACACACCATCTCTTGAACTTGAAAAACAGGATAGAGCTCAAAGAAGAGAGGGAGAAATGGAAAAGACTTTGGCATTACATTGTCACATATTTTCTCTTCTTACATACATACATGGAAATGATTTACATGGAGATGACAATTTTGCTAATACATGTTGAGAAATATCTGCCATCAAACTATATCACCTGATAACACTTACACATGCTAGAGGGAATTTAATGAACAAAAGCAAGAAACTGAAAAATAAGATACAGGTAGGAAAGGATGGAAGAGAAAATCACAAATCTTGTGAGTGTATCCTGTAATCTATTTCTTCCCTCAGTACACCCCTCCTCACAGGCAGATGGCAGTGTTTGGAGGCTCGCTGTGAAGGAATCAGCATCACAAAGACATGATGTAACCACCAGACACCCAGCGCCGTACAACAGAGGAGAGGATCATAAACACACACACATTATCTCCCTCCTTCTGTATTCCTAATCTTGGGCACACACACACACACACACACACACACACACACACACACACACACACGCACAGGCATTCCTGAAACACGCATCCACTCGAGAACAAACATACCTCAGATGGAGAATGCTACACATGCACAGACAAAGAAAAAGAAACTTCAACAGGAGGCTGGAGAGGTTGCAGCTACGCCCTCACCTGTAAAACTGTTGTTCATTTCCGTGGCCTGGTCGTCATCGTCGTCGTCAGCAGGCACTACTCGGGCGTTTTGCATGTCATTGTAGGACTTGGTGCGCTTTGGGGTGGACTGCTGGGAGCCTGCATCACTGAGAATCACTGTCCCGATGATGGGCTGCCTTGGCGGCTTGGGGGTCCCATAATAGTTACCTAGGCAACAAGAACGACATTAGCATGCTTGAGAGAGAGACACTGGAGGAGAAACCGAGACAGAGGGAGGACGCTGGGAATAAAAACAAGCTGGGGATAAAAAAAACAGGATGAGGGTCTATGAAACCTCAATAATACGCTGAGATGGAAAGACATAAACTGGACTACAAGTCGTGAAAATTAGCAGCTGCTGGGTAAGCCAAACGGTTCTAGATTGTGTTTGAGGCTGTTAGAGCTGTATTGTCTGGATGCTGAAAGCATGCTGAGCAAAAATAATGGACCAGCTCACAACACACAGCTTGTTTTAGCAGCCTTTTTAGGCCTGACACTGTTTTTGTCAGTAGTGCAAACAAAGAATTTCTGAAAAAAAATCAGACATGGCATGAATCATGTGTCCAGAAATTCTTTGTAAATATGAGAGAAATAGGCCATGGTGTTGTAGGGGTCTAATGCACACCACGTAAGGAAACATTAAAGGAGTAGCTCAATAGCTTTTGGGAAATATGCTTATTCACGTCCTTGCTTGAGTTAGATGAGAAAACGACACCACTTTTAAATCTGTTGGTATAAAGTTGGAACAGTTAGCATAGCTAAGCATGAAGACTGAAAACAGCTAAAGCACCTCTGACCATAGGTAACAAAATTCAATTAGCAGACCCTCAAAAGTTCACTATTACGTTACATCTCATTTGTTTAATCTGCAAAAAAAGTCAGTGTAAAGACAACAATTTGCTGTTTGCATGTGCGACTATTTCGAGGCCAGGTGCACAAGCCTCCTGCATTCTCCACGTGTTACCTAACAAAAATATGCTACTTCACTTCGAGAGTCAGATGAGTAGATCAATACTACCTTCATGTTAATTTAAGGCTACAGACAGCAGCCGATTATCTAACCAATTAAGGCTGGAAGCAGATATGATGTGTTAATTAATGAGCTTTAGAGTTGCTGGTAGGCAGAATTAGTTGCCTGCAGACAGAACCAGGCTAGTGGTAACCCCTTGTTTCCAGTCTTTTTATGCAAAAAATTATGCTATGCCTTCTCGCTGTAATTCCATAGTGCAGACACGAAAGTGGTATTGATCTTCTCATCTAACTCTCAGCAAGAAAGCAAATAACATCCAAAACAGTCTGAATTCAGCCATGGATGTTGTTGCATGTCATCTCCCCTCATTTTCTGTCAACGCTCTACTGGCTACTAGCAAATGAAAAATTAAATTACAAGAAGTTGCATTTAATCAAATATGCCTCTCTATATTCATATATCCATAAATATCCAGAGCTATGAATCAATAATCCTGTATTCCTCTGGTTGTCTGTATGGCCGCAGACTCCTGTGGACAGGTATTTGACATTGTCTGCGTGAAAGAGAGAAACGTGCCAACACACAGCCGAACCTGTGCCAAGCAGATTAATGTCGTAACATTCTCTCCCAGCCTCATGCGCTCAATCACACACGGAACACACAAGCTTGCACACAAACACACAGTGCACAAACACACATCCGCCCACACACACACACACACATGTTTACACACACAGGTTTGTGTTGGTATGAGTCTTAGCGCTGCACAACACTGTCCTAATCAGAGTGAGAGGGGCAGATGTGGAGTGACCTGCTGTCTCCTGCATGCATCTCCCCCCATCATGCACAGACTAATCGGAATCAACTGAGTGCACACACTTATAGCCCGCCTGCATGTAGGAAAAAATAAATGTTGATTGCTGCCACGCTTATTGTATCTGTGGAGAATCAGGACACCTGTGCTATCATGAACTGCAGGGATTTTCAATTATGTTGATGATAATCATTATCGTCCCCACCTTCATATGTTCCTATTTCCAGAAGTGTGCCACTCTCTTCAAGTTCTAGGAAGTCCTCCACAGACAGGAAGTTGTAATCCACCCCTGGGACCTCTCCGTCTCGAGGGGGGCGGGTCGTACCTAAGGACAGGGGAAAAAAACAAAGTTTACGTGGCTGCCAGTAATAACCTTCAGGCCCTGTGCTTACAGTTGACTGAAGATGAAATCAGTTTTCCCTCATGACACAAACCACCACACTGAAAGTGTTAAAATGCACTCAACCCTGACATTCATTCAGCTTTTTGAGATGATGACCGGCCATGGGGAAAGGTTTCCAAAGCAGTAAATGAAAGAGTTCTGAAACCAGGAGGGCGTGATTGTAATTCAGAGCGCAGATTGGAAGCAAAGAATATTAGGCTCTCTTTGCCTCATGGGAAAACTACTGCCTGCTGTAAGTCATAAGATAAAATAAAGGTGACCTTAAGCCATAGTCCTGATACTGTTATCAATCCATCAATTTCTTCATGGTGAGTCTGGAATTGTAAAATGCACCGACATAATAGTATTATAGCCGTTTAACTTAAGCTGTAATTGATTGTTAAAGCTGCACTGTCCCCACTTCAACTGCAATGCTGAACAGCTACACTTACTACATTCTTAGATGTTGTCAGATATAACTGTTGTCACGTAAATGTTTTTCAGTCCGAGGCAATGGAAACCAGGACTGATTCCTTTATGTAAAAAGAAACTAAAGATGAGACTGTGAAACTCAGGATATGTGACATAATTCTGAAGAATTATGAATCTAATCAGAGTACTGATTAGATTCTCAATTGAATTTGGTTTCAAATTCTGTTAAAAGGTAAACCTAGATTAAATTTTCCTTGCTGGGCCTTCTGCCTCGAACCTGATCCCTTACTGGAGTTAATGATTAGTGGTCTGCGGTGTTTTTACTTTGTAGTGGGAACACTTTGTAGGAGGAAGCTGACACCAAACAATGGAGAGAGGAGCTATTGTGTCTCTGTCTTCACAAAAGGGAGACGAGATGATGGGCCAGATGGTTGATAGAAGTTGTAACCCATCTGTGATCAGAACAGGAGTATATACACAAATAAAGTATATTTATATATAAAGATATACACAGATGTATACACTTCCCTCTCAATTGTCAGATAGACTCCACTGTAATACATGTAGAAGAGAAGCATTGTGGGTCAGACACAATGCCTATTACTGGGTCTCAGCGATGGTAAACATATATACAGTAACTTCCTACAGGAAAAGAAACAACTACCTCATAACAAGACTCAAGTGCACAGCCAGGATGGCGGCTTTGTGAGGCTGGGCTTTGATCTAAATGCTAACACAGCGTAGTGTGGCATTTAAGCATGCTAGCATGCTAACATTTACTAATTAGAGCTAAACACAAACCGCAGCTGAAGATGATGGGACCGTCATTAGTTTTGCAGGCATTTGGTCATAAACCAAAATATTAGACAAATTAAAATTTTGACCGGATGATGATCAGAGGATCATAAAAGTGATTACAATTACACCTGAGGAGAAATAAATATCTGTACCAAATTTCATGGCAATCCATCCAATAGTTGTCGCTTTTCAACTACTTTAACATCATCACTGTGTTCTACCGGTGAGAAAGCGTATGTTTGACACAAGACTCTTGCTTGTTCAAGTGATTACCAGAGCCTTTCCAGTATGCAAGCTCACACTCCATCCCTCAGTGTACACCCAGCCCACAAACACCCTGATAATAGGCAAGTCTTTACAATGCACTGCTGAGTCCCACACCTGCACTGCAAAGGCTGTGCTGATTCTCTTTATCGCTTTTTTCTCACTGCTACACTGAAAATGATACTCAAGATAAACTGATACGGAGGAGGCAATTTAGGTGACGTAGTGCTCCGAATGTGAGCAACAAAACAAATCACATGAAGATAAAAACACATGATATATCATCTAACTGACCGCTTACAGCAGCACACAAGCACAGTGCTGCTTTGTATTCACCTCAGTGGATCAGGATGAGATGAAAGTGAAGTTGTCTGGGAGTTTGAGTCATAGGACTGGGTGGTCCCACGGTGGGAGATGTTTCTGAGGCTCAGTGTGCTCTAATGACGCTATCTGCTGAGCAGGGAATGGAGCTGTTATTCCAGGCTATTCCCCACAGTGGAGGGCTCTGATAAGATGACTAATTCTGGTATGCCTATAGTACAGAATATTGAAGACTGAACACTGCCTCATTACAACAGATTTTTCATCTTCTGTTACGGGTTACGTCACTATATGTTTGGCATAAAACACTGATTTTCCTGAATGTTTTCTAATCTTTTAACCCTTGCGATGACTTGAGTGGTAGTGCATTCATTTTGCAGAGTTTATGATTCAGAGACCAGCTCTGCAGCCATTTGACAATTCAACGTGACAATGTGAGCTTCCCGGTTATGTAACTAAATTAAATATTTTCAGTACAGTAGTACATCACTCTTGTTGCACTGAAGCAATATATCCCCACATTGTTACTCATTTTATGATGTCACAGCCATGGTTGCTAATTCATTGTAATTCAGAGCTAAGAGTTTAACTGCAGCAAACTCAAAAGTGGGGATTCCAATTTTAGACAAATGTTTGTGATGTTACAGGAAGATAACATATAATATGATACAATATAATATATGTAAATGTGTAGTATAATACACTAGTGTTAAAAAAACATTTATCATTGAAGAAAACAATGTATAATTTCTGAGGATCTACTATAATTTTGTAAAACGGCATGCTGTGGTAGGGACAAACACAGAATTCTTCTGTTGACCCCTGAGTGTTCCTAATCCTAATCCCAAAAAAGAGCATCTCCAAAAACAGAAATTCAACTCCTCAACTCTTGGGGCCTATAAAGCAAGTTCAACATACCCACGGTACCTTTTCGTTATCTGGCTTTACTAACCACAACATTCACGATCAGGCTAAGCGCCCCCACGACACTGGTTAACAGGATTTCCCAATTCACCCATGAGAGTTTTAACCTAAAAGGGGCAGTATTTGCAGCAAAAGACCAATCGCAAATGTGGACAAGTCTACTTGCAGCAGAGCGGCATATTTTACAAATGAAGAGCAAAAATATTAGACAAATACTAAGATGTTAAACACAGCAACCCAGCTGCAGCTGCCAAAAGCAGACTGTGAATGTTCAAATTAACACGTGTATAATAGCACTGCCTCATCATTAGGGCACGAGTAGATCTGACAATAATTACAATTCCAATAAATTAATGTGTTGTTTAGATGTATTCGTAAGACCTGGATGACAGTTTTAGCCTTATCCTTTCAGCTGCAATGGCTGTGCATCTGCGTTTTGACATTAAATATGAACTTCTTGTCAGTTTTTATTTAAACTGTTCAATTTATTTAACACACTCAAAATGTTTCAAACAAATGCAACTCAAAGTTATAATAAACTAGAATGCCAAAATATATGGTCATAATATTTAGCCTGACATAAAAATAAAATTAAACCATGTCTTAAAATAAACGTAAAAACATATTTCGAAGTGGTAAGTAGGCTTAGGCATTTATACCTTAAAAATACAACAACGACAAGGCCTTAGTGCTTCAGTCAGTCTCTGTAGGATGATATTGTTATACAAAAGCTTCTCAGCATCACCTACAGCAGCCTAGAAAACAGTCTGCGGGATCTTCTACCGTGATGTCATTTTCCAAGAAAATTGATGGATCAGTACTTTTATTGCACTGATCTCTCGAACATAACCAACTGGGGCAGGTTAGCTATTATCATGGCCAAGTACTCCAGGAAGGAGTGCACCACCATCTTAGGACTGAAAACCCAAAGTCAAACCTGAAGTTACTTCGCTAACCTCAAATCCTGCTTCGCAGTATGGGGCAATTGGTCAACAAGCATCTATCAGCAGTGACAGTATTAGTGTTTATGAAGCTATAAAGTAAAACACATTCTATGACATTGGACGATATGGCCAAAAATGTTATCACAATAAAAAGTTTCATATCTTTCGATGTTGAAAATTATCATGACAAGTATCAAATTGTTATTTCTTTGAAGTTTAAAGGCTGATTTTTGCTCCTAAGTGATGGTGAATGGCTAATTGTTAAACTCTTCTTTATGGTCAACACTTGATGCCAAACAGCGGATCACTTCCAAATCCGAGGTAGAACATTCAAAACAATTATGATAAAATCCTTGTCAACAAATATGCACTAGTGAAATTAGGTAAGCTTTCGTCGTTTTTCCTCAACAAAATAAACATCTCAATAAAAAAAAATAAAGTCCTAAATTGTGTATGATTCAGGTGAATAAAATCCAACATTTATTGAATATTTATTGAACATTTGTTATATTGTTATTGAAAAAAATAGAAAACAATAATTATTGTTATTGTTGTATTGTCCAGCCCTACGTGATATTAATAATTTTCTGGAAAATAAATGAAGAAATTGTTTAGAGCTGCAGAATCTGCAACTATTTTGATGATTGATTCATTGTTTGTCATTCTTTAAACAAAAATGCTAAATATAATGGTTCCAACTTCTTAAATGTGAGAATTCACTGCTTTTCTTTGTCTTACGTGACAATAAATTGAATTATTTTGAGGTTTTAGACTTTTAGTCAAACAAAATAAGAAATTTTGTGTGATTGACTTTGATCCCTATATTGTATATACTGATGGGCATTTTCACTACAGTCTGGTGTTTTACAGACTGAACAATGTATCAAGAAAAAATTGGAGGACTCATTAATAATGAAAATAATGGTTAGGTGCATACCTAAAATTGTTAATGCATAAAAAAAGCAGACAGGAATCGGTTTTCATTAACCAACAAATTAAGTATCTTACACATCTACGACATACTTGACCACACTGATGCAAAATCTATTAGAGCTTAAACATCAATTAATTGATCAGTGGACAGTAAACTGAATGTCTTTAGGTTATACTGTTGGTTGGTCAAAACAACACATTTGATGATGTCACTTTGGGCTTTAGTAAGATTTGATGAGAATTCTTCACAATTTTGTTCTATACACAAAAATGATGAATGACAGAAAACTGATTTACAGTATATTGTGTGATATTATATGTGTTGTCATATTGCACATCCCTATCACACAGAAAGTCTTCTAGAACTGGGAGGAGATAAACATGTATATAATGATAAAATGTGTTTTTCATCAGCACAGCTCAAGTCCACTTTATTACATTTATATGTTTTATTGTTGCTAAACAACCAACGGCGTCTTTTTAGAAATCATTAACTAATATAAAAGACATTTTGTTAAGTTTGGCAGATAACTCCTGTTGTCCAGCAGCTTGTTGTCAGTTGGACTCACAGAGAGAGAGTCTGAATGCTCTCAGTGTACGGTAGAAACAGTGAGGTCACACTTGTCTCCTTACTATCAGTATGGATAGTCTCTATCTTCTCTGGCCAGAGAAACAATGACGGCCCTGACCCCGGCTCTGATGAACTAACTTCCACTGACAGTCATCAATGGCCTCCATTCTTTCACTGTGAGAAATCAGCCAGTGCATGCATGAATGTAAAAATGAAACAAGCACATTTGGAAACGTCTTCAGTTTAGAAGTGCCACCAAACCCAGCAGAGAGAAATCTTTGTTCAGGGAAAAGTTGGGTGCTTATTCACCCAGAGAGCATACAAGGCAGTATAAAAATGCATGAGTGTTCTTTTTTATTTTTACTTTGTTGTACTGGTAGGAAAACCAGTAAAAGCAACACCTGTAAAATAAATGCAATTCAATACAACAATAACAACAACACAAGCTACTGCTTAAAATAACAACAGAGTTGAAGCAATATCTCTCTGTCACTGCTAAAAAACACTATGAGCTTCACAAACATAGTATTTATTGCAGGTATATTGTACTGGGTTACATTATTGGTGTCCACCCCGTATTTCTTGTTCTGTGTTATTCCAAGTAGATGCACATGCTAGGAAAAAAACTTTAAAAGCTTCATAAAGGCAACATCATGCATTTCTAAAAATGATTAGAATCCTTAATCACAACTGACAGATCTTTTGGTAGAAAAAGTGATAGTTCTTTGAACAGTAGTGAAATGAGGATCTCTGTGTTCTGCTGTCTCTCTTCTTTTGCTTTTAGAAAATCATATAAGACAAGCCGGCAGGCATCAAAAGTGCTCTTGAAAAGCCACTTTTGCACATTGGATTTAAAAATATTCAATGGTGTCAGTTGGCAGGATTATTCATTAAACGAAATGAGACATGTCTGTTGTTTGTTTTATTGATGGCATTTTTTCGGCACTAACCTTGGCTTAAATGTACTTAACTCAAATGAGGCTCCACATTTTCTTAAACCTATTCATTTGAGTGGCTCAGGACATTCATGAAAAACTGCACATTGACCATAGGTGTTTAGCATCATAAGCAATTTATAGCTGTAGAAATGGTGCAAGCTTGCCTATATTGTAGCATACTGTACATAATTCTAGATAGTTCTATTTTATTTTTAATATCTGTAATAATTCTATTTTTATTAATAGTATTATTATTAATATTATTAATAATAATAACAATAACATTATTATTAATATTATTATTATGTGTTTTTTCTAACCATTTCAGTGTCTTTGTGATCTAATTTCAAGTTGTGGTAAGAGACAGAAAAGTGGTTCGTGTACATTACTCACATCTACCAGTGTAGTGTGTATCCTGCATAAATAACACAACACATAATACACAGAGGTAGCTTTATATAACATCGAAAGGCTCAGACTGTGTTTATGACATTTTGTTGCAGATGGAGAGGCATCATGCACATCTAACAGGGGAAGTTGAAGTTGAATCTTTCTCACTAGCCCAAACTAAACCTGCCCAGGCTGAAGCTGCCACAGGAGTACTTGTCTTAAATGTAAATGTTAACACCTGAACTGCACTGGGTAAAAGTTTTACAGTATTTACTGTACTCTTCTGTTTAGCATGTTATATTTTGTCAAGACTACAATAATCACTGAAAAAAATAATCATCAGTATTGATAGAATATAACAATATTGTTTTTTATTACATAACAACAATGAAGACTGATTGACCACATTTTGAGGGTCTGTTATACAATAGATACTGCTCTTGTGTCTGTAAATATGAAGCTAAAGCCTGCAGCCTATTATGCCGGCAGCATAAAGACTGGAAGAAGAAACAGGTAGCCACACAAATTAAGAGTTACAGTACTTGCAGGACTATTTCTTGGCCAGGCGCAGATATAGCAACTCTTTTTGTGTGGATTAAACATATGCAAGATGCACAGTAATGTGTTAATTAGTGAGTTTTAGAGGTGCTTAACTTTGGACACAGACAAAGTGTAGCTGTTTCTAGCTTTTATGCTAAGCTAAGCTAACTGTCTCTGAGATGTAGCTTTATACTTAACCTACATACATGAAAGTGGTACTGATCTTCCCGTCTAACTCTTAGCAAGAAAGTAAATAAGCATATTTTCCAAAATTTAATCATACCACTTGGCATTCAAGAAACCCTGTCTGTTTTGTTTATTTGAAATCATCTTATTAGACACACAAATTAGAATAAAAATATTTCTAATAAACGAAAACCTAATTCTTTTAAAGGGCATACAAATAATTAATGTTGACTATAGAGGCCAGTCCAATTTGTTGGTGTTTCTCTGGTTATAGTTCTACTAATGCAGCATGTGGATGTTACAGTAGCTAGAGATATTCTGATCTATCTATATTCTGGTCATCTGCTTCTCGTCTGCTTCTGTTCATTCATGTGATATGGTAAATGTTAATGAAAGAGATAAGTACGCTAATCAAATTAATCATAAATTATTTCAGAACAAGTTTGCACATCAATGAAGTAACTCCAAGTATTGAGTAGAGACTATATAACCAACAACATTCATCAACAAATTCATCAGTTGCGTTCTTACAGAGAACAAAACGCCAGTGGAGTACTTTTACCTATGAGCGTCACTGCCTGTACCAAAAAAAGGATCACAATAAATGACTTCTTTAAGGATATTTTGGCTTTAAAACTAGTAGACAAGTTCAAATATGCAAATCCACATCTCAACACGAAAGTGGTCAACAGAAACTGTACAAACAAAATCGTTCACACACACTGTGAGTTGCTCCCAAAGTCTGGCGTTTCAAAATAATACCCAAAACCCCTCTTCATAAACATTAACAAAACTCTACAGAGTCACCAGCCACGCTGCCAGCTCTGTAATGCTGTACTTAGGCACACAGTCCTTTGTGCTAAATGCTAACATGCTGACGTTTAGCAGTTATGTTACAATAGACCGTATATAAGAAGTTGATGTAGCCACGGTGACGTGACCCATTGGTTTGTGGACTACCATTTTGAAGCCTCAAGTTTGGCATTTGGGCCATCATCCATCTTGATTTAAAACCAGAAGTGACCATATTTGAACGAGAGGGTGGAGCTGGGGAGGGATACGCATTGCTACGCCTGACAGGTCATCGTGGTTGCAACTTGTCAAACACAATGTAGCAGTGCCCTAAAGCATACCTGCTGTATTGACTATTTTTCTCGCAAGGGTACCATAATTTACAAAATAACATCATGATGTATTGAAGAAGACTTAAACTAGCAAATGAGACCATAAACTGAGGTAATAAATAAAGTGAAAAGTAGCATAATTTGTCCCAATGCAGACTCCTCCTCCTCGCCTCCTGCTGGCCTTTAAAAAGAAGGCACTTTTGCATTGGTTTAAATTTTCAGACCTGGAGGCAACGTCCACTTCTTTTATAAAGTATGTTAAGTTAGCCATCTTAGTTGAAAATTAAAATTTTGACCTGATGATGCCACACGATGAAGTATCGTACAATCACCAACATTGTTATAATTCGTCCTGAGGGTAAAATGAATGTCTGTTCCAAATTTCATTGCAATCCATCCAATAATTGTTGAGATATTTCAGTCTGTGGCAAAGTGGTGGATGATAGCCAGATCAACATTTCCATCTCAAGCGCCATGCTGCTTGCGTAGCTAAAAAATATGAAATACTAAATAGATATAACATTACTACTGCAATTTGATAAGTACAAGTAAACTTCAGTTATGCCCCTCCTGTAGATTAGTCATGTGATGCAGTGAGTTTTGTTGTGAAAAGTGGTAAAGTCATGCTGCATTTATACTGATATACTGTGTCATACACAATGTAAATTTGTCTTCCGTCAGAGATTTTCCCACACTGTTTATACTGAGTTAACAATCCTTTTAATCTCTCTGGCTGTATTAGGCAATGTTGCAAGTCAGTCAGTTGGACTGATCACTATCATTATCCCCATAGCTCCCTTTTTTTACCCTTTACTTTTTATTGTGCAATGAATAAATATAATTCTCACTGTCCACCCAGCATAGCTTATAAGCAACTTGTGTCCCTACCACCATCTCTCTTGATTCCTCCTATCTTCTTTTTATGACTGTGCACGCTCTGTACCTCATGGCACCTTAATGTACCCATTAATTTCTCCTCTCCTTTTATCTTCATTTCAACATTCAATCAGTATCAATTTCTCATTTCACAACATCAATCAGCAGCTCCAGTCCATGCCCACAGGGAGAAGAAGGGAGGAAGTACAGGGCTGTTGTGACAGGGGACATCTGCCAAATGGTAGAACGGCAGGAAAGGGAGAAAGATTGAGAGAGTGGAAGAGGACGAGGGTAGTACAGACAAATTATACATAGTGGGAAAAACAATCACCTAATGGGCACGTGAAATCCCTAGCACAACAAGCTTGCGCTTTCTCCCTCATTCTCACCTCTCGCTGTCTGACAAACAACTGCAGAGCAGACAAACACACACAGCACCTCTGGCTTGTTGTGCGGCACACACTCTGTGTAGCGCATCTCCACTTTCATCTTGTCTGGGCATCATGTTATTGAGTGAGTAGCATCTCACTCTCTTTCTCACAAGGATGAAGCTGGGTGTGTGCATGCCTGCGGGTGTGTGTGTGTGAGAGAGTTATTGATCTACGCACTGCTAAAAGGATAAAGGAGTCCAGGCAAACCTGTCCTCGCTTCTGTCACGTCAACATTGCCTCTATGTCTCTGTCACAGCACTAGTATACCTAATGTACAATGCAAAACACACCAGTGCTGTAACAAGTAGCTGATTAACTGATTAGTTGATGGACACAAAACTAATGAACAACAAAAACAACAACATTCACTTGTTCCTACTTTTTAAATGGGAGGGTTTTTCCGTTTTAGGGGTGCAGCTAATGATTATTGTATTTGCAGATTAATCTGTAAATTATTTTTTCCATTAAGGAGCTATATGTACTTTTCTAATAAATTAATCATATTTTTAATTTGTAAACGAATTGTAAGCTCAGAAAAAAATGTTTGCTTGAAAGAGCCACCATGCTGCTTCCTATGTGAACAAATAAGGTGGGATTTTCCGTGAAATCTTACTAGGCTGAGCTCCCGAACCTCTTGCCTATCTGATTCTGATAGGTATAGCAATTTATGAAATGGTGTCCGCTAATATCAAAAAGCAACAAGCTCCCAGCACAACACAGACTCCAACACAAATTCCACATAAGGATGAAAAAAAAGAAAAGAAACATTTTATATGGTGAAGCCCGTCAGGCCAAATGAGAATCAGGTTGCTGTCGGGTGAAAACGCGGTCAATATGAGGAAGGCATGTGAGTCATGGAAAGATCTTCGCTTTATTTTCATAACCTACTCAGAGCTGGCTTTTGTCCTATTGGACAGGTAAACTAACATTACTGCAAAGCATGTGAAATATATTGTGATTTTGTGTTTTAGTTGGCTCAAGTTAGATAACATTAGCTTGCCAGCATAACCAGTTGCTAACGTTTTTCCGTTGCATAATACTCCAGTTGTATAGCTTGCCACATTACTTTACCAGCCAACTCTGGCACTGGTGATGATTTAAGCTTCTAAGAAATGATGTAACAGTACAAAGCACGGGATGCTTTGTTTCTAAAACCAACAGTCATACAAGGCAGGGTCGGCCCGTTGGATTAGCAGGGATCTGGATTTTGCTTTATAACAATAAAATAGATTTACTGTCATTTTACACAAGTATATAGCTTCTTTGCCTTTCTCAACTTATGTGACTCACACAATATACAATAGTGGTAATGGTAATGGTAACACAATGGTGCAGGACAACACCAAAGAGGTAACCAAAGTACAGTAACGTTACTTATTACGGTCAAACTGTACTAACGTTATATCTCATTTGTAATATTCAGTTTAGCTAACTAACCATTTTCGTTCTCATACAATAAATTTAGCTGTGCTCACATTGCCGAGGCTCTCCGGTGAAAGACAGTTATTAAAAAGCCAAAAAGTGTGATGCTGTCTCTGGTGTGTTGGTCTTTGTTTTGGCTTGCTCATTAGTTCGAACACACACACAAGCACACTCCTGGGAAGGTAGTGGTTGTAATCTGAAACCTCAACACTAGAGGCCACTGAAAACTCTACATAATCCATTTAGTCAATTAATTGTTGAGCCTACAAAACATTAGAAACCTTCCTGTCAGTTTCTCAAAGCCCAAGATGATATTTCAAATAGCTTTTTTTTGTCCGACCAAGAGTCTATAACCCAAAGAGACTTAATAGATAATAATATAAGCAACAAAGCTTTGTGTTTGAGAAGCTGATCAATTAAATGACTAATTGTAACAGCTCAAATCTGTTGCTGTCTACTGATGAAATAAAACAAACTGTTACCTCCAGTAAAATATAATCTGCATTTTCTACTATTTCTGATACTAGATTTACATTACATTTATTACATTAACATTCATTCAGCTGATGCTTTTATTCAAAGCAACTTACAGTTGCTATATATGTCAGAAGTTACGCGCCTCTGGAGCAAGGGTTAAGTGTATTGCTCAGGGACACATTAGTGTCACAGTGGATTCGAACCCGGGTCTCTCACACCAAAGGCATATGTTTTATCCACTACGCCATGACTTTATCTACTAAACAATTAATAGATTAATCAAAGAAATAATCCTGAGAGTAATCACAAATCAAAAATAATTATCAGTTTCCACACTAGTCAAAATATTAATATACGACATAAAGCAATCACTGCAGTAACTCTTTTGTGACTGTATGAGGTCCAAATATCAAAGAGTTCTTGACTCATGCTGGAACATTTTAAGTCACATTTTATGGTATATGAAGTGGAGGGCCAATCCAAAAAGAGCTATATTATGAGCCAAATCTTTGGGTTCACATCAAAGAGTAGTGCTGCATTTCTGCTTATATTTCCACCTCCCACTGTTCTCTGCTCTAGATTTAACTGCAGTCTGTATGTGGCATACAATTTACAGTATACACACACACATGGCTGCAGGTACCCAGATAGAGGAGAGAAAGAGTGTGTAAACACATGTAGTGTATTCAGTGTGGACTATAAATAGCAGATTGTGGAAGCCAGTTTCTGTCCTCACTGGCAGTTCATAAAAAGCTCAGGAGCAGGGGACAAGTGTCCCTGATGTGGCCTGTTTGAGTGCATGCTATGACCCACATCCTGTCTCCTAATACTGGGCCACTCACTCACTGCTAACACACATCATAAACTGCAGGAGCGTCCGAGCTGGCCTGATTCATTAATTACAGACCTTGGAGCTGTAGACCTTGGAGAAAATGTTATCTAATGTCTAATGTATTTGAATCATGATGGACACTTTTTTCATATGAGCTGGTTGTCTTAATTTGCATAATCGTTAAGGTCTGTCATGACAAAAGGTGACTATTCATCCACACATAAATGTCTTGTCTTGGAGAATACCAAGGTTTTGTATGAGAAAAGGTTATCATCTCCCAAAGAGAGCAACTTGAAGGGCAGTATAGCAGCATCATCTCTCCGTGAGGTGCCACAAAAAGCAGCAAAACGTACTGATAAGACTGAGATGGCCTTTATCTCTGTGTAACAATTACTGTAATGAAAGAGCTGGCCTTGCTACTGGCTGGCCTTCTTCAAATACATGATGGCAACAATGTCCTGGCACTTAAGTCATAACACAAAGACAATGACTGGTTGATTTGTTCACATTCTTTTTTGATTACTTAAAAACACAGCTGCTTTTCAATGACAAAGAGCATTGTATTTTAGATGCGTTTGTGTCTATGATATAGAAAGCTGTTTGTTTGTGGTTATTTCACATTTAAGCAAAACCTTACTTCCACCTGCATTAAAACATGCACAGTAAATTCACTGAAATGGTCTTCTAGACAGAATATAGAGGTGTTTGCATATTCCAAATGTTTTTTAATGCTTCTCCACACTGTAAATGAGACATGAAACATTTAGAGGCCATCTTATTTAGCTTCAGAGAAAAGCAGATTCTAAGACCATCTGGCTACTGAATCTTTTACAGTGCACAGGGCTCAACTGTCACTATATTAACCAAAAGAAAATTCCTTCATATATTGCTTCACATCATTTGGCATTTTATCATCACAAATACTGAGCTAATAGATCAAATGAAATGCTACTACACTATTTGCACCAAGGTCAATGACGAAAAACACAAATTGAGTTGTACTTTGTTAAAAATGTGAAATACTTTTACTATTAACTGTAAAAACAAACAATCAAACAAACATAAATAATCACATTTCTGCATGAAGCTAAGTTGCACTGCAGCCCTTTCTGGTGGGCTGACGCAAGCTGTGTGAGCCTATACTAAGAGGGAAGCTGTTATTTGTGGAGGCTGACTAAATATTTCATTCTGAGTGAATGTTTGTATCGTCTAAAAGCGGCCCAAGCCTTCCTGGGATACCCACATGTAACGTAATGTACTGTACATGAATAGAAGGCTAAAGTATCAAAACAATGTGACATGGTAATAATCATAATGTTGTGAGCCTTCATACATTTTCAATTTATGTGACACTTTCTATTTATGGTGTTGCTTTTAGCCATGCTATTGGATTGACTCTAGGGGATGGCACTGTCGGTTGGTCAGTCCCCCACTCTGATCCAGGTAAAAGTTTAAGTTGGTTCACCTAAATTTGATGGACTGACACAAAATTTTACACCGACACTTATGGTTCCCTGACGATGTATCGTAATAAAGTTAGTCGTCCCCTAGCTTTCCTAGTACTCTAGAGCCACAATGAGGTTGCCATTTGTGGTTTTAAGTGAAATGTCTCAACAACTATTGGGCTGACTGCCATGGCTTTTTGCTAATTAGCAAAGGTTAGCCTGCTAGCATGCTAAACTATGAAACATTATAGGCTGCCATCAGCATGATAGCATTGTCATGTTAGCATGCTGATGTTAGCTCAATTCATTGCAATGCCTATTTCTGCTAGCTTGAAGTCATGTAGATCATACGCAGGAGTAGAAATCAAGCCTTGTTAGTCTTCTTAATGTAGGCCTATTTATATATTTTACACAAGGGATATTAATTATCAGGTGAAAAATGTAAATGCTAACTCTTTATCTTTGTTGCCATGTTATTTTTTCACAATTGTTCCTTTGTTAGTTGTTGGCTCGTGAAGCAGCAACAACACACATATATTTTCTCAATCTACAAAGAGTAACCTTAACCTGAACTTTATTGCTATCAACCACAACCTGACAACCTCACACTATTGTTTCAGCTGCAAATGTTAAAGTGACATGACAAAGTAGTCACTTGATAGTATCAGAAGACGAAAACAAAACTATAATATATATATATATATATATATATATATATATATATATATATATATATATATATATATATATATATATATTTTTTTTTTTTTTAATATTTCCGATTTGTATTGTGCAAACAAGTAAACAAGTGAACTGCGGTTTCTCAGACTGTGGGTGATATCTATCTCTACTTCCTCCGCAGCCCATCTCTTAATATCCTGTTCTGACCCCTGATTCAGTTTGGTACCTGGGGCCAAGATAACCTGAATACCTGTATATCCACACCCACACACGCTCCTGTTTGTCTGTTCGTCATCAGAGACACATACTGCTTATGATTATGTCCACATAAAGACAGTTTAAGAAACACAGACAACCATCCACATATACGCACACCATCACAATTGCGCGCACACACACACACACACACACACACACACACACACACACACACACACACACAAATCCAGGTGAAAAAAAATCCTCCTGTGCATTAACAAAAGCAGTGGGGCACTGACAGCACTTTGGTGACATCTGATACCCTCAATCGCCTTCCTGCTGTTGATGGTCTGGGGAGCTTCCACTCATTGTCTAACATAGACATACACACACTCATAGACACACACACACACACACACACACACACACACACACACACACACACACACACACACAGCTAAACATATGCTGTTTTTAACCCCTGCTGGTTGTGAGTGTGCACGTGGCAGGGGAGAGAAAACACAAGACCGAGCAACTTCCAACTGACCTGAGAGTGAGATTAACCTGATGGTGGGACTGTAAACTGTGCAGGGAAATGGTTGGTTTTATCTAAATGAATTCCAAACAATGCTATAATAGTATCATACAAAATAGTAGGCGGAAAAGATCTTAAATTAAGATGAAATTGTAATGTCACATTGAATTTTATATTCTTAAAAATACAAATCCACAAAACATGTCATAGTGACAGCATAAAGTGTTTACAGGATAAACACAGTAGATGTTGATAAGGAAGTGTGTGTGTTATGAAAATAGAGGCTGAGAGGTGGCGTGAGAAGAAATTACGTGCACATCTCAAAGCAGACAGAGCAGGGGAGGGGCAGAGAAAGCCAACAGTCACACAGGGAGTCAGAAGGGAACTCTCTTGGGCCTCTAAGCCAATTACCAGAGCAGCATTGATTGAGGCAGCACTTTAAGGCCTCATCTACACAAGTAGTCCCTTAATACAGTGGACAGATGATGGAAGCATCTCAACCACAAACTATAGATGGATGGCCATTTGCATCCATTATGGTGTCAGCTGAATAAATCTTTTTAGAGATGCTAATAGAATTAATACAGAATATTGCAAAATATTTGATCTAAACATGGGTTAACTTATTTTAATTTAAGGATGTGTCACTCCATCTTCATGCTTGAAGAAGTCTGCTGCTGCTGAGATGGTAAGGTACTGCACTTGTGTTCTCAGTCCTGATCAGCTGACCTGGAGACCAAGGTGAGTATTACGTCCTGAGTGCCGTGGCTGTGTTCAATCAGCACTTCCATCCTCCATTAAAGGGATTGCTGGCACATAATGATTTATGAAGGGGAACAGAGAGAGAATCAATGTAGTGGAGGCCCTCAGATTAATGATTAAGCAAATAGCAGGCCCACTTCAGATCCTATCTCAGGCCGAGGTGCTGCTAAGAGCACCCCCGTGCAGTAATAAGTTCAATTAACTACCATGGGGTTGGGAAAGATTCAGCAAAGAGCTCCAGTGCCACTTCTTCCCTCCCACAAAGAAACACACGTAAAACTGTGCACAACTAAACTGCCTTCAAAACTAGCTATTAAACAGAACATGTTCTGAGAAAGATCACAAAAAAGGTCACATTTATATATGTAAACACCTTTTAGTGCCACTGGAAATGTGGTCCGTAGTAAAATATAGCACATACCAAATGTTTTTACTTTGATTTACTTTTACTTTGATCAGACCATTCCTAGTTTAATTCAAAAGGTAGCAATCTTTACACTGTTTTATTTAGGCCAAGTTATTTTATGACTGCTTGTGTTTAGATAACACCGTTTAAGAACACAGGTTTATTTGTTTAGGGCTGCAACTAATGATCATTTTCATTATCGATTTTTCTGTGTATTATGTTCAAAGTTAACTGATTAATCATTGTGAAAAATGGCCATTACAATTTAGGTTAGGACTTCAAATTTCTTATTTTGTCTAACCATCAGTCAAGTTTCCAAAACATTCAGCCTCTGGTGCCGTAAGACAAGAAAAAAAACTGCAGATCATCACATTTGAAGAGCTGGAACTAGGTCATATTTAGGCGTTTTGATTAATAAATGACTTAAACGATTAATCGGTTATTAAGATTTCTTGCCAATTAATTTTCTGTCGATTGATCATTTCAGCTCTATATTTGTTAAACACACAAAAAAGGTTTTATAGAAAATCAAGCTTTTGTTTCTCAAAGTAGCCAGTCTAAAAAATACCTTTTCATTTATTATCATGAGCATCTAAAGATATCAAACACCCAGCCCTACATTTATGGAAAGGCTTCATCAAAGAGTCTATTTTATTTAAGAAGAGCAAGTTCCTCACTGTGACTGTTTAAATAAAGGGATGATGCAGTTACCCATTTAAGAGGAAAATCATAGAGGACAGAGGGAGAGAGAGGCCAGACACACAATACTGCTGCTGCCCAATACAACAGGCCATTCTTTCAGCTCACGCCACAACACTCCTCACAGCTGAGTCCCAGCCGCTATTCTCCTGCTGTTCCCCCTGCTCCCTCCCCATCTCTCCCTTTTCAATATGGGGAAGAAGAATGAGGGAGGGGTGTTTGTGTGTGTGTGTGGGGGGGGGCTAAAAATGAACAGTGGGAAAGCACACTTTGAAGTGTCACAAGCTAGAATTCTTGTAAAATAACATAAAAGATGGCAGTTTTTTCACCTATTAGAAGCCACTAATTATTGGAGAAAACCAAGATGGAAAAGAGTAAAGCTGAGAAAAGAGAGCTAGCTCTCAAGGAGGCAAAAAGGAAGGGAAGATGGATAAGGGAGAAGATGCAGACACATGGCACAACACATCACAGCTCATCAATATCACAACACAAATCTGCATCAGGCGCTGATTCCCACAGTCCTTAAAAAAATCCACCTGCCTCTGTATTTCTGACTCTGTGTGTATCTATTTGTTCTCCCCACCCACTTCCCTTCCAATCTAATCCCAGAGGCTGGGGCATCATTCCCAGAAGAAGAAGTAAATGTCACTGATTTACCTCTACACCACCACCGCTGCTGCTACTGCTGCTGCTTTCCCCTGCGCACGTTATTCCATAGAAATATTCAAAAAGATAAATCCAAGCAGGCTGAATTCTCCTCTCCCTCTTTCAAGCAAACCATCCATGGATCAGCCAGTTGTCTGTGAGCGAGTGCTAGCTCCCAGCTTGCAAGCTCATTCAGGCAGGCAGCTAGTAGGCAGCTGCCGTTTTTCTTCAAAGCTCCACAAGCAGAGCAAATTAGAGGTCCAGCCCAGCTTAGAGGCTAAGCCATTGTGAGCTATTCACACTCCAGCTCCTGTCTGAGGCCAATGGCTGCAGCCCCACAGCCCCTCTGCATACTCCCGCCCACTACCTTCCTCCCTCCCTTCTTTTCTCCTGCTCTCTCTCTTCCTCCCTCCCTCCTTTCCTCCTGCTCTCTCTCTTCCTCTCCTCTGTCTTTCTCTTCTTCCCTTCTCCTTCTATCTTAGCCATAAATATAGACTCTTGACATTACCTAACACATGGTCTCTCCTGATAAACAGCCAGCTTCAGGCAGGTCTCATGACTGAGAAAACCTCTCCAGGGGTGAATGCTGGGTTAAGGAAGGGTGAAGAGGGCAGCAGGACAAGGATCAGAGTAAGGACTAAAATTAACATACTCCTGTTACCAGCTAGATAAGATACATATGTAAATATGATGAAAATAGTTTATAGTTTTACATGAGGGAGTGCAGAGCTGGATTTGCTTACTACGCTTTCACCGGACTAGAGTCTGGACTTGTTTAGGACCGTGGGAGATTAAGAGTGCAATGGCAGACCCAAGGAAAGCTTGTATCTGGCAGCACAGGCCTGTACCTGCATGGACATGGACTGCTGCCCAGGCAGCCAGAACGCAAACCCAGGAGCTGCCCTGAGGGAAGAGTACTGCAGCTTTCTGTTTGGACACACATGGTCCAATCTTGCCCTCATTGTACCTAAAAGTTAAAAAATAGTAACTTTACTGGCAGTCCAGAAGTAAATCAACAAAATTGTTGAATGCTAAATTTAGTATATTGAAGCAACTGTTTCATATGATATTTTCAATACAGTTGGGTATAGACATATGTTTTCTACATCTTAACCTGATATATTTAATTTTGGAATAAAAACTCTATATAAGCAATATGTCTGACAGTGTTTGTTATTGATTTCCCCGTCAATGTGCCGCACGAGTATCCACAATACCCTTTGTTAACTAAATGGGAGGCTACTTAGATTAGTAATAGCATTACTCTGTTAACATTGACATTTGTTAGTGTGAGATAGCTCAAGGAGGACGTTGGACATGTTTTTTGGGGGGGGGATTAACATAGCCCTAAACTCAGTTTGTAGCTTTCCAACATAACAGACTTCTGCATAACATTGCAATGTCAAATGGGGGGAGGATCATTTCACTTTCATTCATATAGAATTTACTGGTGAGATGCTTTATCAGATTTTGCAGATACTGGTACTGTAAAACTTTGATTAATAGCCGGGCTTTTATTTACTAAAATCACTGAACTGACCCTACCTATATTTGGGACAGGCGTCCATATGGGACAGACGTTTAATTCCTCTCACAAATACTGAAATAGGCTACTATGAAAAGTCTATTTATTTCAAACAGGATATTACAGTTAAAAAGTAAAAATGATCAAATAATATTAAACACATCTCATTCATTTGATTTGTAGGTAGAAACGTAACGAAAACAATAACACGATGCAGGATGAGAGAAGTGTGGCAGAATTTAGCCGACAGAGAGCAATTGACAGGATTCACAACTTGGATTATTTATCAAAAGGTGTTCCCTCAACAGGCCAGTAAAGGGGGTAGGCAGAAATTTGGGATTCAGCTATTAATTGAAATTTTACGGTATCTGTATATCTGTAAAAAAAAGAATATATTGCCCATTAACTGTCTTATAACTGGTCATCTGTAAAGTAAAATTACAATGTATAAGTTATTTGTTAAAGAGAATCTTATGACATTTTGGAAAATGAAATCAGCTCATGAGTATGAAGCTACAGCCAAAAGATTAGCCTAGCTTAATGACTGGAAGCAGGGGGAAACGGCACTTTAAAGCTAAATAATTAACATGTTATATCTCGTTAATTTAATCTTTACAAATGACAATTACAATACACCTACAGTACAGTAGGTGAGATAACATAGAGATAACAGAACAGATTTGCAAAATGGCAAAATGCACTAAGCTATTCAATGAAAACCAAATATTCAAAAGAAGAGCAGAAACACTACATTACCATCACTGAATACATAACACATACTGTAAAACGTGCAATACTGAAGTAGATTGGTAGGTTTGTTGAACTCTAAATATGTAAATTAGTAGAGTAAACTGCACTAATGGAGCAATGAAACTAAAATTGCTTATGGAACACCAATTAGGGTATTTGAATAACAAGAGTGCAAATCCATAAGAGTAAATATGATCAACGACAATGTAAGCAGCCATATGAACACAAAGTTCAATGAAGAAATTTAAAGCATACCCCATTTTTGATCAATATGGCGTCATCACTCTCACCTTGGAGGCATTGAGGCTCATAAACACATATACAGTATTTGGGGCTAGCTGGCCACCACAGAAGATGCACTTCCTAACAATCACAAGACACTCAAGCACAGATTAGTCTTGTAAAAGATGACGGGATCATAACAGAGAATCTTTGTTCAGCCAGTGAATTAGCACAGTTCATTTCCATGAACTCAAAGACAGGGTTATCATCATCACACTCCACTGACAACTACAAAACCAAAAAAAACAAAAAAACAGAGATACTAGCTTGCTTTCTGAAATGTAATTTTCAGTGTGTAAATAGTTAATAGAGAATTCACACCTTCTTCAATGAACAAGCTCTCTTTTTGCTCCATGTGGACAGGGCTCCCAGTTTGGCTGAAGTATCACTCTGGTCTGATCAGACAAGGACTGTATCCCCCCATAGCCATACAGAAAGGACTAAATGAAGCATTGATACAGCTGTGTGACAAGATAGCTACTCATTAATCAGGGAATGATCACTTTAAAATGATCCGAGTGACTCTGGGGTGATCCTATCAACAATCTTCACATCTATACTTCACAAAGGGACGATTGTCTTACATGAGCTTGGCGAGGAAGCATGAATAAGGATTTTGAATAACAATAATATTATTGTGAGCTACGCTTTATATTTCTGACAGCAGTGGTTTCTCATCATGATTGATTAAGTTAATGTAAGACCAGACTCAAGGTACAGTTTGCTCTAAACTCTAAGTGCAGCAACAAAAACAGAGGTTGTGTCGTTTTAATGGTTTCGTCTGGATAAGATAAGGTGCCTTTGAAATGGGCCAGAGACCACATCCTCCACCGCCACCTTCAACCCACTTGCCAGTCACACTCAACAGTAACACAAGAAGGAAGATCCGCAGTCCTTTTGGCCTGTATGTGGTATGTGATTTATTTTTATAGTGAGAAATTATGCCTGTTTATGACTATCTGTAAAATATGCTAAATATGGCAATGAATACACCAACACATGTATTAAACATAAACCTCACACACGTACACAGTCCATGTAAACACACCCACCCACCCACACACACACACACACACACACACACACACACACACACACACACACACACACACACACACACACACACACACACACACACACACACACACACACACATACACAGAGAGAGAGAGAGAGAGAGAGAGAGAGAGTCTGCACCTGTCTTCGTACATCATTACTATGCAAAAACACATATTTGCCCAGCTTCCTCAGTGAGCTTGGAAGCCATCCCTTTTCAATCTCCTGTCGTTTTCCAGAGCGAGTCGTGTGTTAACACAGCAGATATTTGGTCACATGAACAAAATATGATGTGAAAAGCAGGCAAACAGAGGCAGGGGCCCACTCATCTGTTACAAGAATGAATGGCCATCATTAGCATGAGGCTCCCCGGCAGCACCCTGCAATGCAGCGACACACACAATGGCGAGTGCCACGCTTCCCCCTGCTGTTCCCCCCAGAGAAGTCCTTTTGTTTGAGCAGCATCTGGACCTGACCCCCATGCATTTGAGGCTGATGACCCCCCCCTTCTCAGCTCCCTCTCATCTCTTCTCCTCTCCTATCCTAACCTCCTCGTAAAAACCTGCTCTGTCTCTACAGCAACCCCCCTCCTCCTCCTTCCTCTCTCCTTTTCCTATACCCTGTCCGTTCTTCACACACAGATACCCCCTCTCCCTCCCTCTTCTAGCTCAGGAGTGCAGCCATCTCTTGCTTGTTGAAAAGAAGGTCTGTGTACTAGTGGGCCTTACACAAAGCCTGCAGGGTGAATTAGAAAACCAAAGAGGAAAAAGCACCAGGGCTACTGGCCATCTGTCCCTCTGGGTTGGACGTGCCTGCTCCGAGTGTGCCTGCCCCCCTCTTTCCCTCACATAATTCCCACCCCTACCCCCACCTTCCCTGATTCCCTTAGCCTATATACACAGCATCAACCGCACATCCACTCTCTGCCATGCATACATCACAGGCTTCGGATGGTGGATGGTGGTGAGAATGGAAAAAGAAGAAGGAGAGAAGGAGGAGAGAATAAGGAGCTGCCACTTGCCTGGATGCAGAGCGAGCCCGGAGCCAGGAAATCAAACCGTAATCCCTTTCTTTGTGTGAACGGCAAACAGAGAAATTTGTCTCCAACAATGATTTCCCCGAGATCGGCAGTGGAGTGGAAAACAAGGAAGCGAGGGAGTGAAGGACACCAAGGAGGGGAGGGAGAAAAAGAGAGAGAGAGAGAGAGAGGAGATGGAGGGTGAGAGCAGCAGAGGCAGTTAGACGGTGGGAGCAGCTAGAGTGTGACAAGAGAGAGACAGAGGAAGGCAGCAGCCACCGCGGAGCCACAGGGACGCTGACACTCACTGGAGGATTTGAAGTGAAGAGAGGAGGACGACAGAGAAGAGAGCAGAGAGAGAGGGAGAGGGAGGGAGAGATCAGGTGGGGGGAGGGAGGAGGATTGGTTCACTCTGTGGCTCAAACACTGGGATAACGCAGAGATAACCCTCATCCCCAAGCAGCAGCTGTAGACGTGAGAGGGAAATGAATCCCACGAGAGAGCGACTTCTCTATCAATTGTGACATTTGCTGCACGTGATAACAATGGCCATCTGTAGCAGCGGGGCTGGGGGTAGTGGCTAGTGTTCCTATAAACACACACTTGCACACACGCTCAACAGAGAAAGAAAACACCCCACCTCGGCCAGTGGTGGAGGGGAAAGGCACCTGTTCGAATGAAGCATGGGGAGAGGGAGCGACACATGTGCTCAGGAGAGGGGGAGGAGACACCAGAGACAAAGGGAGCAGAGGGCTGAGAAGTGTGGCTTTTATTTGACTGCTTTTGTCATTCTGCCTTGTCATGCCAAGAAAATATTTGCATGTGTGTGTGTGTGTGTGTGTGTGTGTGAGTAAGAGAGAGAGACAATAAACAGGAGGTGGCAGTGATAGTAGGTCACCAAGAAATGGAGAGGGAGGGACAGGAAGAACGACATAGAGAGGGGAGGGGTGAACAGTATAAACATCTAAGTGTTAAGACTGGCGAGCAGTTTGTTTTGGCCCATTTTTGCCTATGTTTCAGTCATTATCAGGAAAAAAAGATCAGACAAATACACAAATCAGAAAACAAGAAGAAAAGTGAATATTAAGCCTCAAACAGAATATGTCTGATGATATTACATATTTTGCTTATTGTGAACAAATCCCATGAAAAGACAAAAAACAACGAAGAGTTTATTCTACTTGATGGTACTGTCTGTGTAGCCAAAGCCTTAAATATCTCATCCCTCTGTGGCATAGGCCTACACTGTTGTCAAAAACACATCAGTGGGCCACATTGTTTCACATGTTCCATTATCAACATGAATGCAGGCACTGTAGTTTATTTGAAGTCAATCCCACATACACCAGCTGCTGCTGTAAATATTCACAAGTATATGTCTGAAAATAGTCCCCAACAAACTATTTACTCCAGTTTCAGTCTTGGTTGCAGAGTAGTGAAGTCGGAGTGACGGACTAACACATTATTGGTTTTGGTGTTTTTATGGGATTTGTTGATGAAAAATGTAAATATAATAAGCCAGCCTTATTGTTTAATTGTTCATCAGTACAACTACAGAGTGGGCAGAATCCATTCATTGTCCATTCACTTGAGACACTGGACCCTAATTTATTTTGAGACCCAGGAAAAAAGCGAAGCCTCTCCCATTAATGAGTAATCAGGGGCACTTCCTTGCATGGACACATGGATGTATTCAGGTGACCACATGTCTAAGCAATGGACTGTTTTGCTTCATGCTTCAGTCAAAATGTAATACTGAACTTCGACTGAGTATCCAACATGTTTATTTAGTATTCCTCCTCCCAGTAACAGCCCCGCTGCTCCATTAATGCCCAATCCCAGCAGTGCCTCTGTAGGCAGGATTTCAAGCGGTCTATACATTATACTCTTTTACTATTATTTACTCTTCATGCACCTACTTGCACCACAAGTAACTGTTGTTGTTTGCTTCTCAACCACTCATTATGAATTGCATTGAGGAAACAAGCAGATATTTTATTTAAGTGAAAATAGTAGAAGCACTCTGTAAAAAATACTCCACTACAAGTAAAAGTCCTGCATTCAAAATTTTACTAAAAAAATTGAATAAAAGTACAGACGTGTTAGCAACAAAATGTACTTGAAATATCAAAAGTACTCATTATTAGAGAATGGTCAGTATTCTGTTAGGATCATTATTTTGCACTAACATCTAAACAGCATTTTAATGTCTAGCTTGTCCAGCTGAAGCTCAATTTAACTTTAAACACTATTGGGTAGTGGCAGTTATTCTATCACAATGCATCACATTTGAAAAGATGTTTTGTATCCAACATCTCAATCTTTAATGTAAACTATAGCTCTAAAACACATGTAGTAATACTAAGGTAAAGTATAAGTAATTCAAAATTGTACACAAATACTGAAATATAGTAGTTTGTGGAGTTTTCCTTCTCCGACGTCCTTGTTCTTGGGTGATTCGCCATAAATGTTCGATACAGACATTTATGTTTCCTTCAGGATGAATTGTAACAACTTTGGTGATCCCCTGACTTTTCTTCTAGTGCTTTCATCAGGTCAGAATTTGTTCAAAGCTCAAAGCACCGCTGTGTGTAAAGCACAGCCTCACAAAGCATTTTAGCGTTGCTCAAGACTATAAGTCTTGTTAACGGTCAAAACAGCTGCAGTATTGTACCAAGAGCTAATGTAGCTCTATACATTTTTGTCTTAATCATAACAGTGGCGAACACATTTCATTACTGCTCTAACAAAGCAGAGTAAAAAAAATAGAAAATGTGTCTCTTTTCTGTTAAGATCAACAGAAAGAACATTATAATAAAGCTCTGAATGAAACTGATTCCATGAGCAACACATTGTTCTTCCTATCTATAATTTTGGGACTTAGAGTCATTAGGAGGTAAATGGATCCAATATTTCACCAGAAAAAAGCAAATATTTCAAGAAAAGAAAGAAAGAAAGAAAGAAAGAAAGAAAGAAAGAAAGAAAGAAAGAAAGAAAGAAAGAAAGAAAGAAAGAAAGAAAGAAAGAAAGAAGAAAGAAAGAAGAAGAAAGAAAGAAAGAAAGAAAGAAAGAAAGAAAGAAAGAAAGAAAGAAAGAAAGAAAGAAAGAAAGAAAGAAAGAAAGAAAGAAAGAAAGAAAGAAAGTGTAATGCCTTTAATCATCATCTGACCCATCAGAGTGCCTTACAAAATGCCTTATGAAGTAATTAGCATTTTTATTTTGTTTATGTTTAATTTTAAAGGACAGACAGTGTTTCCCCTGTCCTGCGATCATGTTGTGACAGCCCAACATGTTCATCACATAATCAGGCAGGAATCTATTTTCAATATATCAGAACATCATAATCCCAGGCAGCGCACGAGGGAAGCTCAGAGAGTCGGATTTACAGGTCACATGGCTGAGCTCAAGAGAAGGACAGACAGCCACAGAGAGATAGGAAGAGAGTAAAACAGCTAAGAACAACAGAGACACAGAGAATGAATTTATTCTAGAAGCCACATTTTATTAGCGTTCCTTAATACTGTAATTCAAACTGATGTAAACGAACGCATACAGCCAAGCCCGAGTCCACAGCAACAGGAGGAAGTGGCATTTGATGGGAATGATCTCATCAAAATCATGTCTATGCATATGTGTGATAAAACAATTCCTCAGGGGGGAAACACAAAAACCCAGTCTCTCTCTAATCACATCCCTAACTGATCCACTGTGCAGTTTTGATGAAATACTTAAAGCTTCATGACCTTTGTGGTTATCACAACTCAAGCAAAAGCCTTTTAACCCAAACATGACATGAGTACAGTAGGAAAATGAACTGAGAAGAGCTGGACTGTGTCACCCAACCGCAAATCTAACTGTTTATGACATAACTGAGCCCAGCTGTGGAGTCTGGCACAGGGCTGGGTGTCTGGCTCAAGCGACACTTTTTGTATATTTCACAGCTATGCAAGACAGCTGCAAAAATGGTGCTCAGGCTCGGTCAAAACATGAGTGGCTTTAATGGAGGGTAATATTGAACTAACAGTTATGGTGTTTGGAAAATGTATGTTTGTTTCTCTTATCATTTGTTAGAAGCAACGCTGGTGGGAATTTTAAATGATGAAAGGGAAATAATGTGTAACAGAATAATTTATGGGTGAGTGAGAGGGAAGAATAAGATTAATGGGAGATGAAACAAAGGAGAAAGAAGCCAAAATAAAGTGGGTCATTAGGGTAAATATGAAGAAATGATGCTAAAGACTGGTTAAAGACACCATTCTTAAGCCAGACGTACTTGTTTAAGCATCCACCATCACATTATTATCATTACTAATGTTTTTACTCACAAGGCACAGCATGGCGATACAGATTGGCTCGGATAGTCTTCTGCAGCTCATGGTCGGGGGAAGACTTCTGAAACCTCAAGCTCAGGTAGTGCTTCAGGTCCTTGTTGAGCTTGTGACCTGGAAACAGCAGACAGACAAAAACAGCTCAAGTAAACAAACGTCAAAAAACCTGATTGTCTCTTCGTTGTTTACATGCTGTCATTTTGGCCAGAAGTAAGGTCATGAAAGGCTGTGCCACTTCCACACTTGATGGTAAAGACACTAAAAGATCACAGGACCACCCTTGTTTAGCCAATTAGAAAAGACAGAGGTCCTCCAGTAAATATGTTATATTATATTTGTTTAACAGTTTGTTTACACGTAAATATAATGAAGTTAAAAATGCATATTTGAATATATATTTATCTCTTTTAAGTCTCTTTTAAAACGAATAAGCTATGCTAGCAGCTCTGTGAGCTAAATACTTACATCAGCATGCTAACATGCTCACAGTGAAAGCAAACATGCTGATGTGTAGCAGATAATGTTACTATTAAATACTGTTTACCATTATAAGCCATCTTTACCATCTTAGTTTAGGTTGTTAGCATGCTAACATTTGCTCATTGTCAATAAAACAATGTACATCTGAGGCTGATGGGCAAACAGCAGAGCAATAAAACATATTAGTTTGAGTAGAGCAGAGAAATGTACACCGTACGTAACAGGATGGTTAATTTAGAACGAAATAAAGAGATTGAGGCGGGTTTGGGTAATTGTTTAAAAGAGTCTCTGATTGGCTGCAATTCCAAGGATTACTCAGCATCTATCCAATCAGAGGTGTTGATGCTGCTGGCTGAGTTTGAACGGAGCCCCGACGCTCACAATGGGGCCAGATGGTCAGAGCTCGCTCTCACGCCAGGGTCTCATTTAGGACCATTTAATGATCTCCAAATATATCATCCATGTCTGTGAGAGCTGGCAAGCAGTTCTTGGGGGAGGTGCCATGGCCTCCTGTTGGCCCCCGCTCACAGCGGAAGAGTTTCTCCTGTCTCTGCTTTGAGACTGCACGGTCAGTGTACTGACTGACTTTACTTTGGAACTAATGGGAATTATAACATGATTTAAAGTTGTAGTGAAAAATTTAAAATATGGATTGATATGAAGCTATATTAGACTGTTAGGCCTCCATCCATGTCCTTCAACAACATTGTTAGATGAGGGACTACAGATATAAATTAGCTTATCTCAACCAAATACTTTGGAAATGTAAACAAGGCTTTTACTAGGTGACATCAAAATACAAACCTGCTTCTATGCCATTGCTCTGCTAACTATTATAACTTACAAGCTAACTGTCAAAGAAAACGGAAATGGTGTCTTTGAGATCTTGAAACTGTAAAAAGTGGGAGACAACAATGTTGGCTCTGTCCAAAGGAAACAAAGTTCAGCTAACAGCATTTATAAAACTCACTCTTTAAATATGTCATGTATCTTGGAGGAGGTACCAAATATGCCATTTTGACTACAAAAAGTTACCAGCAAAGTTTTCAGTCTGTATGCTAAGCCAAGCTAAGCTAACTAACTGCTGGCTTGAGATTCATATTTACTATAGAGACATAATTTTGGTATCAATCTTCTCATCTTTGTCTGTAAGAAAATAAGCTCATGTCCCCCAAAATGTCAAACTATTCCTTAGAGTTAGAGTTACAGCTGTAGCTGAGGTTTGGGAGTTAGAGGAAGGGCTGCTGAGAGACTGGAGTAGGGGAAAAGGACAGGCCCATCAGTGTAGCAGCTGAGAAAGTGAAAACTGTCTTACAGCCGAGTATCGGTCATCTGCCCTGAGGTGAGGTAATGACATCATCTGTCAGCCTCAGCTTCCCCCCACATGGACATTACTATAAATACTGAAGCATGTAACACATGCCTTTAACACATACAAGCATGTAAATTGTGAAGCACCGGGACCCAAAAGACAACAACACACAGGCATCTAATGCTAAAATGATCATGAACAAATCTTAAATCTAAACCAAACCAGCTGCTAATAGATTTGTCAAAATGAAGCCCGAGAGATTACAATTCAAAAACAGTCCATCTGACACATTGGTCCCACAGAAATATGAAGCACGGTGATAATTAGCCTATAATAGTAAAATTTAAGGTGTAAAGCACATTCAGAAACACAGCTAAGATAATATTATCATAGCCATGATTCTGACTGTGGTACGGGGCATTTTCTTCCCAGACATGGAGACACTGGTTGGTAGTCTACTTTGCTGTATTTTTCCGTTCCTCTACACACACACACACACACACATGCACACACATGCACACACATGCACACAACCCACTGTGTAATTCAGTGCAAGCAAAGCACAGTCAGGTAATTGTTACCTAGCAACCAGCCAGTGCTGACGACCATCATTACAGTCCCTGCTAGGCAAGCAGCAGTCAGACTGTAAAAGGAAAAACAGACACAACAGCGCACGCACGCACGCACGCACGCACGCACGCACGCACGCACGCACGCACGCACGCACGCACGCACGCACCATCCTCAGCTGCTCAATTCCCATGTCTGTGGTAATCTGATTTATATAAACAACACCTCATCAAAAAAAAATATGTTACACATACATTAGTGTTTGCATTCACTGTTGTGTCAGTTTTGCTGGCTCAGATGCTTTCCATGACATAAGGACTGCTGCCAGGAACGACCCCCTCCTGTGGGTACGTACAGCTAGCAGAGGGCGGGCTGCCCAGGTATCATGCTCTATCAATGAGAAAGTCATAAAAAATTCAATATTTATGAGGATTAAAGCCGTGTGGATCAGAGATTACAATCACACCACTGTGGCTTATGTGTATAAAGTTCATACGCTGTTTACTTTGTTTCTCTCTGGATTTTTAATCACAAATGCGGTTTTGCTAAACAAATGACCAGAGGTTATTGAGCTGTAGGTTTAGGTAGGTATAGGTAGTTTCTGTCAAATCAGGACAGACAGCAAATTCATGATTCGATGTGATACATTTCAGCTGTCTGTTTTCAGTTCAGAAAAATAAGGCAAGCCTTTGAATATGCTACACATTTTTTATGTTCAATTTATTATAACGTTCAGCTTTAAGAAAGTATTGAGTTTTTTTTCTTGACCCATTTACCGTGGTTTCCCAGCAGCATGTAACAAAGAAAAACAAAAACAAAGCTTTAAAATCCAACAAAAACAATCAGATGTGGCAAGAAAACAGGAGATAATATCGCAGCTCCACAACCACAGCGCTGCAGTGTTCCACAGATTTTGAATAGAGATCGTTGTCTTGTATACAATAAGATACAGGATATTGTTACTGGGATTGTGCTGGACATTCTCATACACTGTGTCCACTAATCCCCAGCTGTCTGTTTCTCCTAAATATAGCTTGAACTGTGCTGACATTTCTACAAAACCGGTTTATATTAAGGGATTACATTTTATTAAAGGATTTGATTTGAATATATTAGACACTGCCTTTATGATAATATGTTAATGTTAGAACAAGTGTAAACACTCAGAGAGCTCTTTTATAGCACACATCAGTATAATCAATTTCAGTGTATTAATGCTAATATGTCTTTATTGTTGCTAACCCTGTTGTATAGTCTACAAGGACATTTATAGTAAAAGAACAACCACTCAAACTAATCACTGTTTTTACAGAGAGTAACCTGTTGGTCCAATGGCAACAAAGTGTAAAAATATGAAGACAAAAATAAGAAATAACAGGTAAAAACCAACATAGTGTAGAATGAGTTTACAGCCACATTTAGCAGCTCCGTGAGGCTGTACTCAGGCACATGGTAAATGCTAATGTCAGCATTCTAACATGCTCACAATAGCAATGCTAAAGCTGTAGAACTCGAAAATTTCTGACCTACAACTTCAAAAACAAAAGAGCGCCTTTCAAAATCGGAGTTCCTACCTGTGAACTTGGTGCATATACCCCAACTTCATGAAGAGGCATTTGCCCGACGTTGCACAACAATGGAAGCACCCATGGAAGCACATACTATATGGTAAATAATCAACTAAAAGGCCACCTAAAGTATATTTGCCTGTATTTAATTAAGATTATACATTCTATGATATAGTAAAACCTGTTCTGTATGTAAATTGATGTCAACATATGTCGCCAATGTTATTGAGTTGCTGGTTAAGGTAAACAATGTCTGAAAGTCTCTTCTGCACAAAAGTTATTCACGAAAACGTTAAAAATGCCAAACAACGTGAAAACATTAAGACATATGCAACATTTACAGACTTCTGCAGATTACCAACCAATGTAGCTATGGGAACACAGTTTCATCAAGCTTTTAAATTAGCTGTGTGTACACTTGATAAAAAAATCAGTTTGTCACAGTCAGCCATGTTTTTCATTCAGGTTTGGTGTTCATCGCTTTGGGTTCGGAATTTGGAAATTTCCACTGAGAAATTTCGACCTCCAACTGTGATCAGAACACAAGTATAATGTTTACCATGTTTACCATCTTAGTTTAATGTGTTAAGCATGTGAACAGTATTGTAGTTAATAGCATGAAACACAACGTAGGATTAGCTTTAGTACAGGTGGTACTTCAGGTGTTTGTTCATAATGCAAATTCTTGGAAAAAATTCTGATGATCTGATGATGGCACTAGATGAAGAGCTAAGCGATCAAGTCATTAGCTGAGATATTTTAGCCTCGGCTTAATTAGAGTTGAAATCAATAATTGATGAGCATCGGCAGAAAATTTCAACAGTTTTTTCAAGTAAAATGCCATAAATTAACTGTATCCTGCATCTAAAATAATTTTCTTAGTGTTGTTTGATAGTAAATTGGTTGTATTTTGAGATTGGTCTGTAGGTCAGACAAAACAAGCAGTTTAAATAAGTCATCTTGGGCTCTGGGGAACAGTAATGGGCGTCTTTCATGATTTTCTGGCATTTTTTAGACCAAAACAAATTTTAGTTGCAGCCCTAAAAAATGCTGTCTGTCTCTAGATGATAAGATGGATCATTTGAGACACCAGAGACATTCATGCGTTGAGAGATATTTCCTGGGAGCTGAAATGTTTGTGGAGCCGGCTGCTAAAAGCAGCGTGTGTGAGAGAGATCGGTGCTTTTCAACGCTGGATGAGGCAGAAGAGACGAGTGTGAGGATGTGAGGCCCCTGTCCTCTTACAGATAGACAGAGAGTGAGAGAGAGAGATGGGTTTAACCCAAATAAGAGTGGATTATACACATCCTCCATGCCTCCAGTCAGCATTACATAACCTTAAATCTAGTTATGCATCCCTGTCTCATTTTGGGGCTGGGGGGAGGGTGGGTGTGTGTGTTCTCAAATATCTAAGGAGATAGTGATTCACACGTTCTCTTATGTATATTTCTGTGGACATGAAAACAGATATATACACAAAATGATTTTAAGGATATGATCTTAATTGGATATGTTGTCTTAAGAACAAATTTTCAAAGGCTTAGATGTTTTTATCTTGTGCTGCATGGTATGAAAGAAGAAGACATTTCAAACAAAAAGTCTGCATTAACATACCAGCCAGATAGCAAAAGAACACAAACATATGGTAGTGGCTGCTTAAATCATCAGCAGAAGACTGCCAAGCAGCTGCAGCCCACAATACCACACAACAGCTGCCATCACTACGAGTCACTGCTACTATCTGTCAATCACGCCAGGTGGTTACCCTTTCTCAAAAGAGTGCTAGACATCCAAAAAGGAGTTTTGGTAGAGGGGCTTTGTATTATTTGTATATGAGGCTAGATAAATCAAATCAATATCTTATAGAGAATGAACATTAATTTAAGGAAATGTCCATATGTGTGTGAGGCTCTGTTCAGCTGCTGATTGGGATTCATCTCCCGTCCTCCAGCTCAACACTGCCCTCTGTGTCTCCTAGCCTCACCACTGAAAGTCTGCTTCACAGACCCGTTACCACAGCAACCCACAGCCAACCAGTGAATGAGATGAGCCATGTGTGGTCATTATGGGCTGCTGCCCCCCAGTGGTGGATATCAATTGTATAAGGTTGAAAAAAAAATAAACAGATGTGAATTCCAAAGATGTGATTTTTACCCCTTGTGGTTGCAGTTGGAGTTCATTTAAAGATTCACATCAGCCTGTAATATCAGCTACTAACTGATAAATGAGGAGCACTGTTTTCTCCACCATTACACAACCAAGCAGTGGTGGAAAGTAAGTACATTTACTCAAGTAATGTATGTTTTACTTGAGTATTACTATTTTATGTAACTTTATACTACTACTTTACTGCATTTCAGGGGGAAATATGCATTTTACATGACTACGACTACAGCTGATGTTACTTTCCACATTAAGATTTTACAAATGATGCATTGTTGTAGATTAAACTATTAAACAGTATATAAAGTAGTTAAATTTAGCTCCAAACCCACTAGCTGTAATATTAAAATTCTGCTTACGTGTTAACACATCAATAATAATATCTAAATAACAGGATATGTGTAATACTGTAACACTTAGAAAGGACCCAGTATTTAAGTACATTTTGCTGACTGTACTTGTGTACTTTTACTTGCATAAAATCTAAAGAGTACTATTCCTTCTTTTACACAAGTAAAATATATAAATACTTTTTCCATTACTGCCACTAAGGTATTTGTAACGCACCTAAAATACTACTTCCAACTTCAGTTGGATAGCAGAGACAAGCAATCTGCAACTAAGCTGTAACAAATAATATAAGTCTAATGGATTTAGTAAAATACCAACACAATTGTTTTCTTTCAGAATACAGACCACACATAGATATATACTGTATACTGGTCACAGCAAGAAAAATCCCTAAATTATAGCTTCTCTCTGGGAGAAGGGTTAGCATGCTATACAGTTAAAACTCTGCAATTGGTAAGTAATGAACTACTGCAAGCAAAATACATATTACAATATAAGATGAGAATGGCAACAATGAGAATGGAAACATTCTCAAACAAACTCTAGTTTTATCACTATTTACCCCAAAACAGGTTCAAAACAAATACAAACATCACCAAAGAGTAATCAACTTTCTAACTCCACCCAGCTTCTGTAGTAAGCTGGTGCAAGAGTGGAGAGAAAAAACCTACAAAGATGCCGGCCAAGAGTCGGTAACATGCGTCTAGTCAGTGCAGCAGTGGTTGACACATGCTGAGAAGAGCTCTGGTCTTGTGTGTCAGGTTTGTCTTTTGCGTTTCTCTCTCCCTTGGAAGTTGCTGCTGGCACAGATTAGGTGTTAAATGACAAGCAGGTTGCCCTTGCAGTAATTGGAAGGCATGCACGCACACACACACACACACACACACGCACACACAGGTCTACCTAATGAAACACCACCTGTAGTGATGACAGAGAGGATTACAGGGCAAGACAACACGCCCTCCCAGGCTCGACCCCCACCAAAGGGTGTTGGGCTAAGGTAACCCTGGCTAGGTGTTTGGCCATGAAACCTCCAGGTGCACCGCCCATCGCTCTTTAGAATTCCTGCAACTGGTGTGACATGCTTTAAAGAAATAGGTCAACATTTTTTGTGAAATTGTCTAGATTGCTTTCTTGCCAAGAGTCAGAAGAGAACATCGATGCCACTCTCACACCTGTCTGTTATAAATATGCAGCCAGTTATAGCTTTGCATAAAAGAGTGGAAACAAGTGGAAGCAGCTTGCCACCAGCACCTCTAAACTTTACCAATTTAAACATTATATATTGTTTATTTTATCTGAATAAAAGCCAAAGTGTAGAAACAATAATTCACTGTTTTTTGGAGAGGGTTATGTGCTATTATATTTCTTGGCCAGGACTAGTTGATAGGCAACCAGTGGTGACTCCAAGATGTTGCATATACCATTCAAGAAACCATCTCGTCCTTCCACCTGAAAAACAAGTTTTTACAAATGAGCTTCTGTTTCCAGTCTTTATGCTGAGCTAAGCTTCCAGCACAAGTATGTATCACATAAACCCCGTAAAACAAATTAGTGGTTTTACAGGGTTTATATGCTGGACTATTTATTTTCTATTACACACAGACATGATCTGTTAATTAGTGAGCTCTGGTCAGCGGATTTTGTTACCTTCAGACAGAGCCAAGCTAGCTATTTTCTTCCGTTTCCACTTTTTATGCTGAGCTAAGCCAACTGGCTGACACAATAACTAAGGGCAGCAGTCAATAACAATAATAAAAAAAAGAAGATTTCAGAAGCAGTGGTCTGTTATCACATTTTGATTATACAGGCTCCGCTCTGTCTGCAACATTCTGTCTGGTGTGGTGCTGTGGCACAGCAGGAGCACCAAACTAAACACAATTACAGAAACAAAATCACACAATGATTGTCCATTACAGTTTTATTTCTATTAAGTTGTCTTCTAAATCTTAACATTGCCTCTTTGTCATCCTCTCATACAGCTCCCAAGCCATCTCAGGCCGATAACGCAGAACTCAACTAAGCACAAAGAGATGGCATTTCCTCCAGAGGACAAATAATATTGTATTTCCTCTGGCCAATTCCAAATAATGACCACAGAGTAGGAACTGGAAATGCTGGTTCTTAAACAGTAAATTCCATTGTTTCAGTGGCTTCCTGTGGGTCTCAGGACATCCCGTCAGTCAACACTGGACTCTCCAGTTACAGATGAGAGCATTTAACTCTACATTATCCAGCAATATAGGGAGGGGATGTCTGAGAGAGGTGAACATTGGGAGGAATGCAACGGACAAAACTAATCAAGTACTTCGGCTCTCAGTGATGGGTTTCACTCCACTCTCTTGGAGTGATAAAGTAGCTGCCATATCCAGCTATTATACAGCCATTATCCTGGCTGAGAGGCCATGATAGTTGATACAGAATACATGATAATAATGATATTAAACATGGGACACGCTTGTTTTGGTCTCATGTCAATTAAACACACACACACACACTCTCTCTCCTTCTCTCTCTCTCTCTCACACAAGCACACACGTTTTTATTTTCACCACTTACAGCCGCCATCTTATTGCTGTCTTCTGTGAGCCCTACAATCAGCATGGCAGGGGTGGAGAGGAAAAAACAATCACAGAGTGGTCCGCCGTAAAGCTCTGGACGGTTCTCTGACTTCTTCTATAATTACCTCCATAACCAGCCACACCCAGAGCTGCTTTCATGTTATTCCCAGTCCAAAGCTCTGTTCAGTGGGGAGCATGGAGAAACCAGACAGGAGCCCTACATCATCATCATATTCAGCAAAAGTGTTGACTTAATTCCTAAATAGTAATATCAATGGACTTAATGTCAGTGCATCATTTTATCAACAGATGTGCCAAATTGCATCTACTAGCCTATACATTAATGCTGACCATATCCCAAATTGTTATAGCTTTTTAGATTGGCAACAAATTGTATCAGCTAATGTCAGTGTGGTTTAAGAATCAGCTCACAGCAGCACCTGTAGAAACAGTTTGCTAAAACCCAACTTAGCCACTGTTTGCTACATTAAATACTGTGTCGTTCACTTTACATCATGGTATTTGTCATGTGTTGAATTTCTCCGAAATTGCATATGCCACATTTAAATATGGTGATACATTTGAAATCACTGGCTGCTTAGAAAGATCATTCAGGGCTTTTATTCTGGGACAACACAGCATATGAATGCCATGCTGTTGTTATATGTGACACAAGAAAGAAATATAACATAACATATAACTGGAATGATTAGAAATGTGTTGTATTATTTTGCAGACCTGATAAGAGTTCAAAGTACTAGACAAAAGTTAATTGACAACTACTGTGATAATCGATTAAACATCAAGATATGTTCTTGTCTTCTCAGGCAAAACAAACAATTTAAATATGTCAACATAGGCTTTAGGAAATTATGATGAAACATTTTATTTGATCATATAATAATTATCATTATTATACTATATATATATAACTGTCTACACATTAATCGAGCAAATAATCAACAGATTAAAGGGGCAATATGTAGTTTTAATGGCCACTAGCAGTGTGGTTTTTAGATTGCAACCAGGTGTGTGCTTGTACGTGTGCTCCATGCTCGTTACATGATAAAGTTACATTTACTGCATTTAGTGAGCTAGACTGAATATTATAATTAAATTTTTGCCATACTTTAACAGTTAGGCTATTAAAGTATGTATGGTTGTTCTACTGTGTTGTTGTCCTGTGCAGTTATTTTGCATTATTATATATTATGAGGGTCACGTAAGTTACAGCGACTGAGTTGGTGGAGAAGCTATGTACCTGAGTATTGGAAAAATGAACGTTATGAAGCAAACAGTGGTAGATCTGTGCTAAAGTAGCTGACTGCTAGTGCCTTGCATCAAGGCTAGTATAAATAAATCACTCCAAATTTGCTTTGTACTGTTACATAATTTCTTGCAGGGTTAGGGTTATTCTGTGTTGTGCTGGGAGACGGGTATTTTGTGGTTTTAGTGGACTGCATATCGTTAGCTGCGGTGTTGCTGCTGTAGTTGAGAGTAGTAGAGAGAGGCTCGGGAGCTCGCAGGGCTACATCCTGACCCAGTCCCTTCTCATTAAAAGCAGAATAGTAGCTGTTCCAAGCAACGGACAAAACAGGCATTTGCTTCATTCATAGTGAGGCTACAGCCCATTGACAATATGGTAAAGTAAAAGTTTGATTTATTAAGTGGTTTCATTGAAAAACTACATATAAGCCCTTTAAATGATAATGAAAATAATCAGACATAACAGAATATTATACAGAGTCAGTTTATAAAAAGAGTGTGCCAGGTTTTGACTTCTGAATTATGCAGAAATATATTGATGGTTTGTGTGAGGAGGCAGGTGGGCCAGTCCTGACCCAGTTCTCCAGTGCTGTGCTGCTGAGTCAGAGTCAGAAGTGCATGATGGGAGAACTGGTATGAAGGAAGAGTCACAGACAAAAGACATACACACACGCACACACACAGGCGCACACACTGAGACGAGCAGAGGCGGTATGTTCCGCTCCAGTGCGCTGCATCTGTTCAATGCTAAATATAACCAGAGAAACCCAGGCCTACCGCTCCCTCTGCTCTGTGTTAATAGCTGAGTAGGCCAAAGGATGGAGGAAGAAAAAAAGGAGGCAGGGAGGTGAAAGAAAGAAGGTTGGTATGATTGTAAAGACTAACAGAATGAGGAAAAAGCTTGCTTGAGGGAAAGGGTTGAGAAGAGGGTCAATCTTGAGTGATGTGGGCAACATCCCAGATAAACCAAGTTGCTTATAAATTCTGCCTGCGCCCAAAAACATTTTAACATAGACTAAACATGGACTATGTTATTGTTACTATGCTATTCCTGTCAAATACTGGGATACCAAGCTCAACATAGTCCAGATGGCAGGATCTCTATTCTTATCCCCTGGGTTAATTTTTAAAGTAAAAGGAAAACACTTCTTTGTGCCAAGTTTCTAAAAAAAAAAAAAAGCACACAAAGCAGCTATTTTAATGTGTCCATTGTATCTTTTTTTCCTCCCGAGGGCAACACGTGTAAAAACACTGAACCTTCGAGCGGGCTGAATCCTCCCTGCCGCTGATGCATCAAGCATCAAGCTTCAGTCGGTATGTGAGCATGCCATCAGTTCTAACTGGCTGCCTCTGTTAAATGTCATTGCCTGCCTGGCCGTCACACACAAAGGGCCCCTCTGTGATTAAAGTTCCCTCTTTCACAGGAGCCAATGACCACGGGCAATGAGACAGAGATGAGAAACACGTCCCCATCTTCCCACCCTCCCTCTTTCCCTCGCTGTCTCGGCTGCAGCAGCAGACTGGAACGCATCACACCACGGGGACGAGTGTGTCATCACCAGCAGGCTAATATGATGAAACTCACAATAAAACACAAGACGAGAAATTACCACATTAGGCTTGAATTATAGTTTATATGCATTTGGATGAAGGAGTGGAAAAGGAGAAGCCTTTCCACCGAGTGTAATAACCACTAATTTGTACCTTGAGGGTTGTAATTGAAGGGGCTGCTTGTGCAGTTGATGTGGTACACAAACAAACCAGTGGGGCTGACTTTAAGGGGAGACTGGGAGACGAGACATCCAGTGACCTATATATCTGAGTTCTTTGCTGTGTTAAAACCTAATATTAATTAACATATATGGAACACCCACTTTTGCAAAAATAGCTGTTCTAACCGAGGGGCTATCCATCAGATATATAGAGCTGTGTGTATGGCGATAGCTGACAGACAAGAGCCCTACAGGGAGATTCATTAAATTAATCTGTCATGTGAATTTCCTCATTTAGTTACCCAATGGATGCTGCTACCAGGATTTTGTGCTGAGAGGAAGCACTAATTCAAAAAATGCCAGCTGGGCATGTTTGTTAGAGGATTTAGCTAATATGCTAAAAAATAAAGTAACCAAAGAGTGAGGCAAAATTGCTAAGAATTACAGTTTTTAAGTTTTTAAAGTGGAGTTCAAGAAACCTGCTTTCAAACAGATGGGAAATGCAAGAATGATTCACTTACAGCGGGGCTCATGTCTCAGTCTCTATCAAAACTGTCTGAGAGCAGAGATAACACGCTGCAGACTGACAGCTGGGGATCAACAGCTGAGATTAGATTAAAGAGAGGCCTTGGATCTCAGCAGGCGGGCCTTGTTGCATGATGCTGCAAACCTTCATGGGTGCGTATCAGTCCTGCCTCTTCAAACCTAATCATCCTCAGCAACGAAAACAGATCTTTACATCCTCAGTAAAGAAAACAGAAAGAGAGAATGAGAAAAAGAAAGAGAGAAGCAAACCATGAAAGTGTCATTGTTAATCATTAGGTGAAAACATTTATTTTCAAGCAAAAGGGCACAGTTTTTAGAACACTGTAAGTCGTCCAATCAGAAACAGTCAATCTAACAGTATGTGAACAGCAAAAACTGATGTTGTTGTGCCATGCGCTGCAGATTGATTCATCGGGTAAATCTACCAAGTATCCCCATGGGCGACGACGTAACAGATGGTCCAGAGACCAGAAGTGTATGTCACTTTTTTGCAAGCTCTTTGTATACAGAAACATGCAAAAATGGACAGACTTAAACCAAAACAGATAACAATGGATCTGTAACCAACCACAGGCACAATGACAAAGATAAGATGCAAAATGACCTTCTCCAAAATGTTCATTGCATCTTTAAAAAGAAATTTCAAGTGACATAAACCATGTCGAGTGTCTAAGATCACCTCATTGTGCTCAGTGAAGTGACTAAATAAGAGCGTTTGTTAAACCACTGAAATGACCCATCTCTGTCCCCAACTGCTTCAGATTAAAAGGTGAATATGTGTCTGTGTGTGTGATGTTAGACTGCAGTCACACACTGTGCATCCTTCAAACCACTCTCTGACTAACCATCAAATATCTGACCTTCAGACTATAAGAAGTCGCAGATTCTCCTTCAAGGCTGGCTGGCACTGAACATAGAGATGATCACGGGACATCTGAGATGGAAGTATGAAAGGAGATAACAAACGGGTAATGGAAAGAGTGTGAGAAAAAAGGTTGTGAGAGGCATGTGGAGCGGTGATTCTAAAAGATGGAAGGGGCTTTGAAGACCTGCATGTGTGCTTCCACTAAAACATGTCCCTATTATAAGTGACTATTATAAATATTATCTCATCATTTAAAGTCAGCCCCACTAAGCAGAGCTGAAACAATTAATCAATTGTGGATAACAGTCAATAGTGGATTGGCAGAAAAGTGATTTTTTAAATATAAATAAAGAATATTTGCTGTTTTTTTTAGGGACCTTTCAAGTCTAATTTCTTTGGCTCTCAGTGGATTAGTTACTGGACTGGACAATGTATTGAAAGATAATTGTCTGAGTTATTCTTGAAACTCAGACAAATCATGTAACAAAAATGCACAACCCTTTCTGACTTCAGCTTCTCAAATGTGAGGATTTGCTTTTCTTTGGCATGTATGACTATACATCTATCAGCCGTAACATTATGACCCTCTGTCTAATATTGTGTAGGTTCCCCTTTTGCCGCCAAAACAGCTCTGACCCTTCAAAGCATCAGCTCCACTAGTCCTCTGAAGGTGTGCTGTGGTATCTGACACCAAGACGTTAGCAGCACATCACAAGTCTTGAATCTAGAGTTGCGAGTCGGGGCCTCCTTGAACCAGACTTGTTTATCTAGCACATCCCAAAGATACTCAATTGGATTGAAATCTTGGAGGCCAAGTCAACACCTTGAACTCGTTCTTGTGTTCCTCAAACCAATCCTGAAACATTCTTGCTTTGAGGCATGGTGCATTTTCCTGCTGAAAGAGGCCACTGCAATCAGGGAATTTTTCATGAAAGGGTATACATGGTGAACAACTAAGGTAGGTTGTACGTCTCAAAGTAACATTCACATGAATGGCAGTACCCAGTGTTTCCTAACAGAACATTGCCCAAAGCATCACACTGCTTCCCCTGGCTTGCCTTCTTCCCATAGTGCATCCTGGTTCCATGTGGTGCCCAGGTATGTGACACACCTGCACCTGGCCATCCATGTGTTGTAAAAGAAAAGGTAATTCATCAGACCAGGCCACTTTCTTAGATCGCTCCATAGTGTAGTTCTGATGCTCACATGCCCATTGTAGGAGCGTTGGCAGTGGATAGGTGTCTGCATGGGAACCTTGACTGGATTGCAGCTACGCAGCCCCAATACGCAACAAACTGACACCTTTCTATCAGAATCATCATAAACTTTTTCAGCAATTTGACCCACAGAAGCTCATTTATTGGATCCACTGGTGTAGTCTACGTGATACACAGTTATACGGCGTACACCCACTATGAACGGTCAAAGATTTCCGTATGCCCACTTACAATAGCGAGACGATACATAACAACATTGCTTAGTGCAAAAACTTCCGCATTTTCAATCATAAATTCACCCCGTCTGTGTTGCACTGACTTTTGGGGCTTCCGTGGCCTGGACTGGGATCTGACATCACCTAACAAAACAACAGCAACACAGCTGCCTGGCGGTCATGCAGTGCAAGTTTAAAATGAACTAATGTAGATCACTATATGAAACGAAAGCAAACTGAAACTACACTCTTTTGGTGTTTTTCGTAAGTCTGCCCCTGAATCCCTGCCGCTCCGGGTGACACCACAGCTGCAGCAGATGACACGAAAGTTAAAGTTACAGAAACTACAGAAAACAAGCCAGATGAGGCTGATGCTATCATAATGTTACCTAGTGAGTGAAAGAAGCAAATTATCATTACGTATCATAATTATATTTCATAACTGTACAGTAACTGTAACAGCAGGGGATTGGTATATCTAATTGCATCTAGAACTAGTGTACTTATTAATGTTAGTGTGGGGGATCAATGAATGTGGGATACTGTGTGTGTGTGTGTGTGTGTGTGTTCCTGGATTGCTCATGTATTTAAGCTGATACAGTAGGCCTACATAGCCTAAGTTTAAAAATGGTTTTGGAAGAATAAGTGTTCTTGAGAAGATGAGGACCACTTTTTGTGTTTTAAGTTCATAATATTCTGTCATGAATTGGTTTTCATGATAGAACTGCACAAATTCATTGTTATTACCGTTTCTGATAAGCCTCAGCTTTCCATTATTATTAATAATAGCTGCAACTTGCACTTTTAAATGTGCATTGAAAATTGCCAGCTGATAAAACCTGTGCTTCAGGGACCATATAACATCTAAATGTAGCTCTTAACTGGCTGAGTTAGGTTGTAATTAACACTGAACATTAGAAAATCAATATTCTTCCCACCTGTAATTGTCATAGGCTGGTAAAGTCTATGCAGTGTTGATAACACATAAGGAATCCTGTTTTAGGCCAACTGTATGTATTCGTGAGTGTAGTGGTGCTTGTTGGACATTGCTCTGGGACCCGTCGCGAGGGGACGCATGACGCGTTGCTTGGGGATAAGTGAGTATGAGGCTGGGAGAGAAAAATCACAGTATACTCATTACAAAAACATAAATTACACCACTGGTTGGATCGGGCCACATAGGGCCAGCCTTTGCTCCCCACATGTATCACTGAGCCTTGGCTGCCCATAACCTTGTCACTGGTTCACAGCTTTGCCTTCCTTAGACCACATTTGATGGGTACTGACCACTGCAGACCGGGAACACCCAACAAGAGTTGCAGTTTTGGAGATGCTCTGACCAAGTCATCTAGCTATCACAATTTGGCCCTTGTCAAGCTGCTCAAATCCTTTTGCTGGAATGTTAACTTATATATATACCAATATATCCTATCTACTGATAGGCAGAAGATTTATAAAGCGATCTGATGGCCCAACATAAACAGTAGACTGGTCCCATTTGAGTTTTTAAAATGGAGCCAATTCCTCATTTAGTAAATTTTCTTTTGTAGACCCCTCTCTAGCCCTTGTGGTATCATCACTATGTTCAAGGCTATTGTGATATAAATGGCAAAATCTGATTAGTAATGCCTTCCTTCCTATGTCCTTCATACTAATGACAAGAAATCAACCAGAGCTGGAGAAGTGATGACAACAGGACTGGACAATTTCCAATGCATACCCAGGCATATTCAAGCCAGTGCTGACTTCAAGGTCTAAGAGAATGAAGGATTTGTATTAACTGTCAAGCACCTTGTGCCTTTTTTAAAACTTGTCCTGGTGAAAACATGCACAATAGTAAACTCAAAATTCATAGTCCCCATGGAAGATTTAGACTGGAAAAGGAATATAAACATATTGATATTGATAATTGAGCTAAATCAATCAATTGATCAACAGAGAATTATAAATCTACTTTGTTAACAAACTCTATATTTACAGCAATCAATCTCTCAAATGCTCAGATGCAAAAATGAAAAAAAAAAAACAGTATATGTGGCTGTCGCAGGACTGTAATAAGCACAGGCAATTATTTCATTTGGCCTGAATAGGATGATTGGCTGGCCTGTCTACCTACCTGCACACACTCTGCCCATGCCTATGAAAATGTATTTTTGGTGGGGTGGCTTTGGAGGGTGGCTGGTGGAGCCTTTGATTAAATTACCCTCTGATAAATTCTTCTTCTGCATTGAGTTTCAGCATTGACAGCTTTTGTTGGATTTTTACTCCCCAAGGACAGAGGTGTGCTGGAGACCTTCAGGATTCCAAAGATAAACTGGAAAAGACAACCAAGATCAGTAGGGCCGGGAGGGCAGGTGACCATTGAGTGAGCATTTTTGTCACCTAACACTATGCTTTGGCCAACAAAGTAATTGCTAACAACATAGGCTAGCAGGCTGTAGAGATGTTGTACAAATGTTGTGATACTAAGGGACGGCCAAGAGAAACTGTGTGAACATTAAGCCAAATTTGACACCAACTAAATTAACACGAGTAGTAGGACGGATGCAAGTAACTGTTTAATCATGTTGATTTTTGTGGATCATGTTCTGCAGTGCTACTCACTATATATAAAGCATTGTTTCCAGTCAGTGTGTCAAACAGCTCCCATTTACCTGCTAAAGCTTGCATTTATGAAATCTAGTCACTACTTGTTCAAAATTACTTAGATTATCTCATTTATATTCCAGTCTAAGGGTGAAACATCATCTTAAGAAGCTCTGGATTCATGATTATGATATCTGCAGAGTGAGAAGGAGCTTTTATCTTTGAGACAACAGCTGCAGTGATGCCACATGCATTAAAATGATACCAACTTCTCAAATTTTCTTTACTAGAACTGCTATGTCAGGAAAACAAATACAACAGGTAATGCTAGGTAAAACCTTTTATAAGAAGAAACTATTATTAAAGTAAAATTGCAGATCAGACATTGAAAGAGAAAGTAGTCGTGTATAACCACAAAACTTCCAAGATAATATCGAAGTTCAAGCAGTTTATTATATAATTGTAAATGAGAGATGAAGGGGCAATTAATAACTTTTACTTTAAAGAGAAATGGCACTGTAATGTAATGTGCCTAAACTTAACTCGCAACGTTAACTACGTGTGATGAAATATTTCTGAGCCAGCTTTATTTTCAGTCTAATTACGTCTAATTGGATACTTGAACATCCGTCACCATGATAAGAATTGCCCATAACGACAGAAAACATCTTTGGGAAAAATCTATTTGACGTGAATTTAGATTTTTTAGTTTTAGCTATTTCCATGTCAACATGCCAGGGGGCGGGGCTTATGACCTATACTGCATCTATCTTCTTTCCATCTTTGACATGCTGGAAGTGAGAGCAGGCTGCAACATTATGTACTGACTGTGTTAGGAAGTAAACGTTAGCTTTGTCAGTAGCTACACAACAGTTACATCTGGCAGTTAGGGTTTTGTAGTTGAGTTTCTTAAATGTTATTTTTTAATCATGTGGGCACCGCACATTAAATTACAATCATCTCTATTGTGTTGAGTTGGAGAAAGACATCTAAGAATAGCAAATAAAACCTGAACTATCTGTGTTGCTAGATACCACAAGAGGTAAGTGAGAAAATATCTTATTTCGTTTCAGTTGGGTGAATCCACATTTTAAAAGTTATCAAATCCATAACTTTGGATATTACCATCCTGCAGTTGCAAACAGGGACGGTTCTTGGAAATGTTTTTTAAAACTGAGAACTTGTTTGAGGGCTCAAGGATACTCTGACATTAAATATTTGCGAGCTGGCTGCCAAGAAACATTACACCCATGAGGTATGGCATAACAAAATAACATTTCACATTTCACTTGAACACACCAATAGGGAGGGTTTTCAGAGTGATCCCTGGCTACAAATGCATCATCAGGTGATGAAAACCTCAGCATGTGAGGACTAAATGTGGTGAAAAAGTGTGGCAGCTCTGCCATTCCAAACTGGTTGGCAGTGATATAGAGTGTACACAATTTGTCATTAACAGCCTGAAACATACCAAACCACATGTATCATCATAATATTTGCTTTAGCTATTCTCAGTATGTTACATTATCTCCTGTTGTCTCACCCTAAACAAATGACTGTTCAAATTCTAGCCAAATTACAGGCCTGTCCTCTATCTAACCCTGCCTGACCTGCTCAGCGCAAAGTATTTCTCTTCTCAGTGCACTCTACTCCCCCACCACCGCACCTCACCGCTCAGCACAGCCAGATGCTGCCAACTTCTGACGAACAGCTGCAGCCCAAGGTCACTCCCTCCCTCGGACAGACAGAAGCTAGCAAACAGTCCCAGACCGTGACAGAACAAATCTGCACTGTGTTTGAGTTGGAGGACACCATGTATATCTCTTTTAGCTTTGAGGAGCAGCAGAAATGGATATATACCTTTTATCACATTGTCTGCGGAGTATTTTTAAAAATATGCCTCCGTCTCTGCTCTTCATTTTAAAAACAGTTATCTGAAGACAGATTATGGCATTTGCAGTGACGGTTTACTGATTAAACAGCCTCAGCTTCCATATATAACCTCATGCTGATGCTCTATATTGAGAACAAAGACAAACATGAAAGAATAAAATATTATTTTCATGTGAGAGCTCAATAAGACTTGACTGAGTTTCAGGTCAAGTTTACGAAGGCAGTATAACACAAGATAAGAGAGGGAGCGAGTTACTCAAGTTAAGTGTTCAAAGAAAATTTAGCTGACACCAACAGCTCAAGAAAAATTCCATCATTATCTGACTTTGTCAGAGTCTAAATTTACTCTGGAAATGGAGTGATTCAGAGCCGCAGCTGGAAGAAAAAAAAGCAAGTGATTTGATAGGCGGAGGCATGTGTCAGATTGTGGTAGATTAGTATGTGAAAGCAGGCCAAAGGACTGAAGGAAAATTTTTAGAAAGGCTCATGTGATATGTTTACCCATCGGTTATGACCAAAAACTCAGACATGACTGAATGGCAGGACAGCACAGACAGTGCAAATAGAAATTAAGAAATTCTAAACATCTTTAGGAGGAACTTTGTAGGCTGTAAATTAGTTAGGGAAGAAAACTTTGATTATTGCTTAAATGATTAGCCGAGTAACTGATAAATCAATCATCAGCTATTTTGATAATCAACTAATCTTTTAAGTGAAAAGTAAAAATGACAAAAATTAACTGTTACTAGCTTTTAAAATTTGCAGATTTGCTGTTTTTCTCTTGATAATGTTATTGTAAATTGAATATCTGTGGTTTTTGGACTGTTGGTCAGACAAAACAAGCAAGTCACTTTCAGTTCCAGCTTTTGGCAGAGATTATTCTGACAATTATGCTACCACAGTTCATCTTTTTTTTGGGAAATGTTTGTTAGTTGGACTGCCGCTTTAGTCCAGTCTGACGTATCTAAGGAACTATCCGATGGACTGCAATGAAATTTGGTTCATATCAATGGGCCCCAGAGCATGAAGCCAAATATGACTTTGATGAGGCCCTAACATTTCCTCTAGCAGGACTGTTCCCATTTAAGGCTCTCGACAACTATTGCATAGATTGCCATTAAATTTGGTGCAGTTTCTGACCAAATACCTTACGAACTAATGACATCCCCATCATCCGCAGCTGCACTCTGTGGTTTATGTTAGCACACTAAACTGAGATGGAGAACATGATAAAGATTACCTCCTAAACATTATCACTGTAGTCTGTTGTAATTTCCTCAAACTTTAAAATTGAACCAAAGTATTTCGGGAACAGAACAAGTTCTTCTCTTACTGGCATTTTTTTGGTTGTGTGTATGACAGTATGGTGCTTTTAAAAAAAGTTGTGTATAACCTGTGTATAGTTTCAGAACAGAGAGACATTAACTTGAAAAAAAATAACTAAAACTGTCAGACTAGCAGGTTGGGGGATTGATCCACGCTGTGCCATTCAACAGAGAAATGTCTTATGGGTATTATGCAGATGAGGTCCAGCTGCACACACAGCTGTTTACATGCAAGACATCAATCTGACTGTGTGAGGCTGCAAAAAACATGGACTCTGAGGTGTTTCTTTTAATATTAAAGCTTTAACAATTATATTACAACATTAGCTATAATCTTTTTCTATCATTATTATTTTGATTAGCCCTGCAGCTTCTTATTTTCAAGAAGCTGCGGGGCTATACACACTTTAGACTATCAGAGATGCTTCCCTTACAATACTAATGACCACCATTGATGCGGCCTATCTGCCACAGTGACTAACTGAAACCACCACAAGCGGAACAGTCTTCAAGCTTCTTGACAGTAATGAGAATATCAGATGGAGGAAGCCAGTTCCTGCAAAGCTGCTTTGATTTAGATAAGACGTCCTTCCACCTGCCACAAGACCCAGATATATGATCGGGAAGGAGATAATGGGGATACACACTCTCTCATACACACGCAGCCCATACAGGCGTTTGAACTGCTCCTCTCCACCTGTTTGAAGTTGTCATCCTCTGGTGTGATTTAACTTTTTCACCTTTTCCAGGGAAAAATCTGGAAACCAGATCATGGGAAAACTAGCTGGGTTCCGCTAAACCTCAAACATCAAAGCAGGCTCTGTTTACTGACTCTATCTCCTGTGTATGTGGTTGATGTTAGGTGTAACATAGAGAAGTGGAGCCTCTCTGTCGAGCATACATCTCTGTAAATCACAACAGTACTGAAAATAGTGACCAAAACGTGCATCATTCCAATTTGACTTTTCAGTCAGCTCCAGTTTTACAGAAAAGAAAGTAAATAAACTTTTGCACCCAACATCTTACATTCAAATAAGATCACTAAGCCTAGCTCCAAGGCTCTGGGTGGGTTACGTCCTCACAACTTCAAAATAAAAGCATATCTGCATATTTCAGCAAACTGAAATAATGCATATCCTTTTAACACTGTACAAGTGAACCGTTATTATCAGCAGGTTTCTCATAAATGATCACAGACAAATACCCTAAAATAAATTTTTCTCATTTCATTTGCAAACTGTTTTAAATGACAAAACATCATAAATTGCATAGTTTAATTACCTCTTAAGTCCTTCGGGTCCTTCATCATCATAAGACAGGATTTTACCACAAGAGGTCTCCGTGCATGAAATAAAATCTGTATTTACAAAAGCTTCACCTGATACATGTCCACATTATAGTAACTCTACCCAGCTGTTTTCTGTGAATAAATGTCTCTTGCCATCTGTTTCTCTCGCCCTGTAACAGTGATCCAACATACTGCCATTTAATGAAGGCTGTGACTCTATGTCCCAATCCCAATGTCCCCCCTAAACCCTCACAGACCTTTCTGACATCACCTGGAAAGTGATTGAGTGTAAGAGGCTGTAAGGGCTCAAAATTCTGTGAACAGGAATGGGACAGCACTCTTGCCCTAAGTGGATGAGAGGTAACCTAATTGACAATCTGCATTTCTCAATAATCAATATACTATTGGTGGTCAAAACAGCGGTATTAAGCAAAAACTAAAATAAATAGTTGAATAAACTAAGTGCATAATAAGGTGATTGCATTCCTCTGATTTCATGTCTTCTATGTACCATCTTAAATCTATGAAAACTTTTTTTTGTCTTACAATTTTAGCATCAGCATTAGTTTCCATGCTTGTTTGTTTACCGTTCTTCTTCTCTTTTAAGGCGGATTTGCCTACCGCTACTGGGTCTCCCCAGGTAACCCCCGTGTTTCACGTCACAATACTATGAACTGTGGGCAATTCCCTCAGGCAAAGTCTGCAGAAAAGCAGACTTATGAAAAGTGTTTAAAAAAGGGCCCAAAATGTCGGCAAGAGAGCCCTCGCACACTTGTCGATTTGACAGTGGGACAGCCCCAGGCCCTCACGGACTTACCAGGAACGCACCTCAAAATCATCGAGTCTGTGAGTGTGGACATTGGGAAGTGACATCACTGAGTAATTTTTAAAATTTCATAGGAAACAACTGTGGTTTGTTCGGGATAAACATAAGATACTCCACCATAGGGCTGAACAATTTTGGAAAATAATCTAATTGCAATTTTTTTAACCAATATTGCAATTTCGATTTAATTTGCGATTAATTTTTAAGCTCTTTAACTTCTGTATTATTCAAAACGGACAAGCAGTAAATCAGTGTATAGTGTGATATTAGACAGATTAAACTTACACTGTTCTTTCTTGTGGGTCAGGCCTGTGTTATGATGAATTAGGTAGAATTGTTATTATGAGCAATAAGATATATCAAATTATAATAATATGAGAAAGACAAGTTGAGTCAAGTCATGGCATTAAATAATATTATAATATCATCAGGTCTTCCTACCTTTTCACCACAGTGTATTATACAGTAAGCGCTCAATACAAAACCCACAGTTCAACCACCAATTAATGAGTCCTGATCTCAGTTCAAATCTCCTGGGGTCCATCTTTCTGTATCCCCGGAAGCAAACTAAAAATACTCAGTTTGAGGTTCAATTCAAAAGTTGGCTAACTAAAATAGAACAGAGTGACGCCTCTTGTGTTTAATAGACAAGCTTAGTAATTCTCCGACAACACCGGAGTCCCCCCGCAGCATCCGATGCTGGTGAGCAGCACACCAGCTTTAACCAGGCTGCAACTCAGGACACACTGGGCCTCTTTCGGCGTTTAGTTTGAAACGCCAATTTACAGATATTTCCTGAGGTGACTGGTGGCTGTGTGTGTGACGCAGGTGCCGATCCGATCGCCACAATACGCTTACCTTACTACACGCCTCTTTCTGTCGTGCATTTTTACGTCCATCAAAGCCGGATGGCCCGACGAATTCACCCACCACCCCCAAGTTACCCGCCGTGGCGGGTGCTACTTTCATTCGGTGTGACATTAAAGTTTATGTAGCGAGAGCTTCTGTCAAGCTTAAGGCCATTTTACGACAAGAACGCAAGTTACAGCGTAACGTGCAGACGAAGCATTAACTTCCAGACTGCTTTCCGCTTGGGTGTCATGTGACCAGAGTATAATCGCCGCCTTTGCGATTATAAAATTGCGTTTTATTAAATCGCGATTAAATCGCAAATGCAATTAATCGTTCAGCCCTACTCCACCAGAATAAACATATAAGGCTACAGTCAACACAGAATGTCTCTATCTATATGCTGAAATATTAAAACTCTTCCACAAAAAGACTACAATGGTGGCTATGTTTTAAAAATACAGTTAACAGTGTAGAGTAAATGAGCATTTAGAGCAAAATGAAAATCAAAGCTATGACTTTCAGTTGTGTTATCTTAGTAAAGTCAATATCTCTGGGTTCTGGACTGTAGGACGGACAGAACAGAAACCTTGGACACTGGGAAGTTGCAACACATATTGTTTCACCACTGAAAGACTAAACAATTAATCAAAACAAATAGCGTCAGAATAATCGATGAAAGTAATCGTTAGGAGCAGCACCATACCACAGTCTTATAAAATTCTATTTCATGCTTTATTTGCGGATATTAAATGACTGGGATTAAAATACCTATTTGAGTCTTAACTGCTGTACTGTCCACCTGAAGGTATTTATACTCCATCCAGGATTTTAGGATGCATAAAGCAAACACTAGTTTGGGCTTTGTTTACTGAAGTAGATAGCAGAGTTATTTCAGGACATTCCAGGAAAAGTATTTCACATGATATTTGTTGCTTTAACAAAGTGAGCTGCGGCCTGTTAGGAGCTCTACCTGTGCTAGAACTACCACTACCTAAAACAAAACAGTGGATTGTCTGAGTATGAGTGAGTTAAACACTTACCACATTACATCAGCAGCCCTGTAACTCATTAAAGGTTAACAAACACTGTCCTGCCAAAAGAAGCCTTCAAAACCTACTGGTGTAGTCATCGCTGCGCAGTACAAGGGTAATGCTTACTTAGCTAATTCCAGCTTTTCTGTACCAGTTATTTTGCTTTTGCTTTAAAATTGATAACTGGCTATCTGGCGTTGAGTTGTAGGATAACATATTGACCTGTTTTACCAGTACATACAGTCAGAAGTGTATTTTCAGATTAAACAGCAGTGTGAACATTAGTGTCAGGATTTCAGACGATATTATACACTGGTAAACCGAGCAGGGTCGGGTCAGCCTCTCAAGAGCTTATGAACAACCTGAATCTCTGGAGATTGACAGACTAGGAGGAGGGGAGGGATAGAGAGATCAGCAGCATGAGAAATCCCCTAAGGATCATCTGAAAAACCTTTCACCCCGGCTGAACAACACACCAAGGTTTATATAATAAGTAAAATGATACAAGTGTGGCAGCATTTTACTTAATAAACAATCAAATGAACACGGACTGTTCCTTCATAGACTTACAGTATTTTCAAGTATAAGGTCGAGGTTCAGTATGTGAAATCCAGCATGATGACAGAGGACATTTGGGAAAATTAGAACGTTTCTCACACTACGCTATTTGCATCTTAAGAAAGTTGCAATTACTGTGCCTAAAAATCACAACAAAACCAAAGAAACGGACTAAAAGTAGAACTCTGGTTCATGTGTGTAAAACGGAGCCTGTAATGGAACGTAATCCCTTCCAGATGTGTGAATGTAGGAGAAGCACAGCTTAAATATCAATTTATCTCCACTATACAAGACTCTCTTGCAGTGAGTGAGTGTGTGTGTGTGTGTGTGTGTGTGTGTGTGTGTGTGTGTGTTGTGTGTGTGTGTGTGTGTGTGTTTGATTGACTTAGTATGAGCATGTTTGAATGTGAAGGTCACTGCACGTGCATGCTAGTGCGGCAGAGAGAGCGAGTAAGATTTAACTGAGAGAGAGATAATCCAATGGCAAGCTCTTAAAGCTATATCCCAGTATACCTTTCTTTCTGGATCACCTCATTCAAGTCATTATATGTACATACATATACCATCAGCAGCAAAGAAAGTAAAGGGGAATCAAAACAGCACAGGGTTCACATTAAAGTACTCAAATGGTCTGATCCTAATCCAACGTCAGAAAGGTGTGGGGGAAGGGGGGTTCCAAATGTGTCCAACTATCCGACAAGCACTTATGATAAAGTATACTAGCACCTTTAGTCAAGCTGATATTCCTTTGTCCTGGTTAGCGATGGTGGCTATTGACCCCAGACTGTTTATAAAAAAGCATCACTTTCTGTGCCTTTTACCCCAAAAGTCATATCTGATACCAGGTGTTTATATTAGCAAATATTAAACAGCTGATTAGCTAAATTTGCTTCTTCTGTTTAGAAGTCTGGTTATGCTTATCATAACTACAAGTTTTTAAATCAGCCTATGAATAAAAATTAGCCGCTCTAACAGCTGTAGACTCTCGGTCTTGTTTAACTATCCATGCGTTAGCAGAACATCCTGTACACATCCTTCTTATTTCCACACACTGATCACGTTTTCTGTCTCGTTCTCATTAAATGGTTCCACACCTGTCACATTATTGATGAAACAATGGAGGGGGAGCTGATAAGAGACAACACATATAAGACGTAAATGACATGTTACTGCAGTATTTGGTTTATAAGTATATATGGGTTTTATTTAATACTGATTGCTTGTTCTTGTTCACCCTAATGGTGTGATGTTTGTGTGCTACTGTTGTGTTATTTCTGACCAAGTTTCACTGTGAGGATTGTGTCACCTGAGGGTTGTCATGTATGTTTTGTCATGCGAGTGTTCAATATAATTATAATTTCAGTGAAGTGCTTATTTTACTGAGCCCCTAAGGGGACATGGGTTAAAAAAAAATAAAAATAGAATTTTCGTTCACACGAAAGTATCTGGTGCTCACCAAAAAGTATCTGGTGCTCACCAGAAAGTATTCAGTGCGCACAAGAAACAATCTTGTGCTCACCAGAAAGTATCTGGAGCCCACAAGAAAGAATCTGGTAAGCACACAATATCTGTCGGACACCTGAGAACACCCAGCGCTATGTTTCTGTGTGAAAATGATTGAGTTAATTGAGTTATATTTCAACTTTGGACTTCATTATAAGGACATTACACCTCTGCTGCCATGCTGGCCTGTTGCCATCTCTGGAAGCTGAAGACAGCTGAAAGACTTTCTCTTGAGCATGAGATAGTTTTTCATGCACACCGGATACTTTCTGGTGAGCATGAGATTGTTTCTTGTGCCCACTGGATACTTTCTGGTGAGCATCAAATACTTTCTCGTGCACATGAAAATTCTTTTTATTTTTTTTTAACCCATGTCCCCTTAGGGGCTCAGTATTATTTGGTAGATCTTCCTTGGAACAATAAAATGTCTTTCTTTTGGAAAAAAGGGACTTTCTACTTAAATCAGCATCAGTCAGTTGCAGCTATTCATGCACAACAAAGCAATAAAAGCCAAACACAGAGGAGACTGCCTGAGCAGGTCTCTAACACCCACTTTATTGTCCGTGATTCAGTCATTCATTATGCAAATCAAACGTACTGTTTGTACAGGACGTTTTCTTTAGAGGTCATGATTGCATTGAAGATTATTCAGTATGTGGCTCCTGCTACATCACATTTTCACACATTAAACAGACACAATAGTGATAAATTATATAGAAAACTGTCAATCAATTTGAAAAAAATATAAATTTCTATATGAGATTATGTTAACTACTAGGTTGGTAACCTTGAGTATATAACACACTACATGCATTCAAAACTGCACATGCACACTCATTTCTGTAGTCACATGACAAACAATCCCTGGTAGATAAACTGAAAAGGTTGTTTGTCTTCCTGAAATATTGACCTTTTGAATACAACCTACAGAATACAATGTTATTCACCGCCAGCAATGTAAATGTTACAGCTGAATGACACATTATCACTTACTTGCTAGTTTACATTTCTCTCAAAGATCAGAATAACTGAATCACTTGTGATTCCCCTGTTTAAATATAGACCGGCACACTCCGCACATTACTGGTGTACACTGATTAGTAGGAGCATGGAACATGTTCAGGCTGCTTACCAGAAGTTCCATCATTTACAGTGGCTTTATTCATTGCCCAGTTAATGCAACATGCTTTATATAGCCATCACCAATGTATGCAGACATCTATAATATGAATACTGTTACATTTTGAATAATGAACATGCCTTTTTGTTTCAGTTTGAGGTGCAACACGGAAGAAATAGAGAATATTATATCTATTTAGCTGACATGATAGGACATGATTCTGCTTTCCAGGTTTAACCAGAAACAAACAGGAAAGTGCTGCAATGTGTCATTTATTTGTCATTTCAAATATGAGTTGTGACAGTTGCCTCTACATACAATAACATGATGCCTGTTTAAGGCCATTCCTGAGCCTCATGGTGAGGGTAAGATTGGTTTCACCAGTCCATTGTACAAGCTTAAACTGGTTTGATTATATGCAAACTGACTGAACTGACATTTCTCATTAGAAGACGTTGTGGTCAGTTAAAAAGAGACATGACGCATTTCCCAATGATGTCGACCCTTGACATTCAAGTACATTTCAGTACATCATCTTCAGTATCAACGAACAGTAAAACATTTGAAAGCCAAAACAAAATGCTAAAATGTATTATTTTTGTTCATGACATTAACTGTCATAAAGAAAAGACAGTGACTTTGTTCTATGTATGTAACAGTGTGTAAACTAGGGCTGAATGATTAATCGTTTTAAATTGAAATTGAAATTTGAAAGAACGCAATTAGCTAACTGTGAAGACGGCGATTCAAATGTAGATTAATTTTACAGCACGTCTGACCTGTTTTTAACAGTCATGCAGTAAGAGATAGGGATGTCCCGATCAGGTTTTTTTGCCCTCGAGTCCGAGTCTGAGTCATTTGATTTTGAGTATCTACCGATACAGAGTCCCGATCCGATACTTCTATTCAATATAACTTTATTTATATAGCGCCAAATCACAACAACAGTTACCTCACAGCGCTTTTCATAAAGAGCAGGTCTAGACCATACTCTGAAGTTATTTACAGAAGCCCAAAAAGTAAAAATACTTTAAAAAAGAATAAAGAAGAGCAAAAAAGCAGATGCAGGATGTTCTTTATTTTTTTATTTAATTCACCTTATTTTAACATTCAGCAACTCTGTTAACAAACAGAGCACTTCTGTGACATAGCTTGAACAATCAAGTAATAAATAACCACAGTGCCACAGTGTTTGCAAAGCACATCTATATATACATATATATATACACATTTAGATCCGAGTCCTGATCGGGAGGTAACGTCCAATTCCGATTGAGTCTGAAACAATGTGATCGGGCCCGATTTCCGATCTCGTGATCGGATCTGGACATCCATAGTAACAGATTCATTCTGTTATTCTTGTGTGACAGACTCGCTTGCCAATCACAAGCGGCATGCACCTCCTGTTACGGTCCTACTCACCAATCAGAGCGGGCAGAGGGCGTGTACATTTTGCAACAACAAATGAAACTAGAGGAAAACATGGGAAAATGGTGGCAGGAGAGCAGACAAAGGCAGCGGCTATGCCACAGTTTTGTCGGGCGTCGACTCACACTTAAGTGTTTCAGCAGCAGAGATTTTAGCCTGCCCTACATTGTTGATGTTTTGTTCATTTGTCATTTTGTGTGCTTCACTGCACTGTGTACATTTGACTATATGAACTTGTTTTTTGGTGCTGTCTGTGTTTTTGTCTAAGAACTTTGACTCTTTCACAGTGTGTTTTCTGTTCATGAAAGTTAATTGTAACACTTTGGTGGCCTAAAATGTCTTGCTCAGCGTTCGGCTGTTCAATTTTTACAGATGGTACATTTTGTTTTAAGCCTGTTTTTCACAAGCCACATTAACAACCCAATTAATATCACAGGTAACATGAATTACAGATGCACCTTGCTAACTAAGCTAGCTAGTGCCAACCTCTCATCAGAATATGTTAAACCACAAACCAAACCGCTCATTTGACCTGTTACTGTTACTGCACACTCATTAATTGCTGTTAAATGTGTTTCAAATTAAAAGCCCCCTAGCACTTCAGTGGACAGAAACCTTTCATTTAGTAATAAGCCTTTTATTGTGAAAAATTTGCAGGAAAACTCATAATTCATTGGCTCTAGTTATGTTATTCGAGAGCAGCTGAGTCTCGTGCAACAACTAAAATTCTGTATTACCGGTCCAGTATTTAATAAGAATATCAAACCAGTTTGAAAATGCTTACATCATGGTAAACATGTCTCTGTTTAGGACTGTGTTAGAGGTAACACATGATGTATGTGATCTCCAAAAGAGATAAACATACTTTTTTTTCAGAATCCCTGAGGGTTCTCCATGCTTGTTAATGATAATGTAACTGATAATGAGATGTAGTGTGACTGCATCTCCATGAAAATACTGAACAGATATGGATTTCCTTTCAAGCTGAGGTCATTACCAAAATGTAAGCTCTTTTTTCATAATGTATGAGTACTTATGAGAAATACACAATGGCATACAATGAACAAATTGATTACCTTAATAAAACAACATCTGTGTGTGTGTGTGTGTGTGTGTGTGTGTGTGTGTGTGTGTGTGTGTTTGTCTAAGGTCAGGCGAGACTTCCTGGTTCCCTGTGGGGTAACACCTGTTTTCTGTACCACTGAAATAACGCATGTCTTTGAGCACACACACACAAGAAGAATTATTGAAGTTTTCATGTGTGACGATTTTCTAGGGATGATGTTTCACTCATTTCTGACATTTTTTAGACCAAAGTAATTGATTAATTGACAAAATAATCGGTATATTAATCCATATAGGGCCAACACAATACCAAAAAGATACAATTTGATAGCTTACTTTGGGAAATATAAGCATTTTTTTCATGAGACAAAGAAAACCAACCCTCTTTATTGTTAAATGTCTAAACACAAGCATACACAAGACATTTGTTTAGATAAAACTGAGTCTAAAATTATATAAGTTTTGATTTAAATCAGGAGCTATCTAACACGAGAGTAAGTACACCAGATTACAAATTTCAGTTTTAGTATATGACTGTTTTCAATAATAACTCTAAGTGAAAATATGGAAAAACACGGTTAATGGCTAGAGCTAACTGAAAGGAAATTATAACAATGAAAGCCTCTGCCTGCTGTATTATACCCACTGTACTGATGGCCGTTTCTTGTTACGCCTCTGGTCTGCGTTTCATTCCAACCTCATTGTTCCGACACCTGAGGCAAAGTCTCTCAATTACACAGGCGTTTGTTCAAGCTTAAATGACACAAACTGCTTGTATGCTGCTTGTGTACTGCTCCTTCACTTGCCATTGTTAGAAATGTTAACGAGTCACTCCATCAAGACTAAAGTAAAATTACAATCTTGTAACCTTGGAAAAGCTATGTAACACATGCAAACAGGGTTTTTTAACTGTTCCTTTGAAGACATCCACACCAGAGCTTCTTACAATGTCAAACTCTCAGTCTGTGCTATTGGTTGTGCCTAATAAGGCTGAAAGATAAGAACATACAAAACATCTGAGATCCCACACTGCTGCAGAGCTTATTAAAGGAACGGTGGATGTGGAAGGAAAAGTAAAGAGCACAGGGTACAGAGAGAAGGAGGAGAGACAGCAGCAGCATTCATCTCACAAGCCTTTCAGGGATATGCGTATGCAGTCGATTGCACTTAATCAAGACTGACAAATCTTCATACTTAGGAAAATAGAAGGGACTTGCATTCTAGGACAAGCACATCACAGAGGAGATCTGTGTCTACAAAGCCCTCACATCCTCTGGTTGTGTATAAGCCTTCTTAACCACGCACAAAGACCAGAGACACAATTTCAGTGGCACAACTTAGTGCAATCTTTACATAACAGAGTCAGTTTTAAGATGCACAAAAAGAACAACACAGAGCTAGAAAGTTGAACTGAAATTGTGTGTACATACACACACACACACACACACACACACACAGATATATAGATATATAGAGATAGATATATATAGAGATAGATAGATATATAGAGATATATAGAGATAGATAAGATAGATAAGATGGATACACACACACATTTCCCCACTGACAAAGAAATGATCAGTCTATAATTTTAATGGTAGGTTATTACCAGTGTGACACAGAATAACAAAAAAAAATCCAGAAAAACACAAAAGAACTGTCAGTTTCCCTCCGTCTGGGGCTCCATGTAAGATCTCACCTTGTGGAGTTGCAATTATCATGAGAACGGTGAGGAATCAGCCCAGAACTACACGGATCTTGTCAATGATCTCAAGGCAGCTGGGACCATAGTCACAAAAAAAACAGTTGGTAAATATAACAATTGGTATGGTTTTGTTGATCAAATTGATGTTGACTGATGTAAAATCTGTGTTGGTTTTTAATGTCACTTCAAGTCCAGCAGCCACATTTACCATTTTAGGGCTGATGTTAGCTGTTGTTAGGCCCATCTGTGTTTGAGCTCTCCATATGGTACCGCCTGACTCCGTCCATTACTCAGTGTCATGATTTGAATCACACTGTTGAGGTTACTTGTTGCTTAAGTTTTCAAAGTCTGGTTATTTGCTGTCACCACATCTGGACCCATGAAAGAGAAACAGCCTGTCTCCTTTGAAATTATTATTATTATGTTCTATTTTTCTGCAACGGTTTAATGGCACTCAACTGGAGAATTAGAGCCACCAACCACTCATCTCAATGTGCTCAATTCCTAATATCAACATAACGGTATTGAATTCAGTGTGACTTTCAAAAACAGACTAAAGTGTCATTAACTGCCTTTCCTTCTGTACAGGAACAGTTTTGTGGAACTGTATTGATTTGCTTTTTGCTTTGCTGCCTGCACTGAGGCCACAGTGTAGGGTCAGCTATTAGTGACCCTGGAGTTATGCACTGCTAGGTATGCACTGAGTTTTGACACTTCAGCAGGAGACAAGCTTCCTATCCTGAAGGTTTGAATGGTCAAACAGATGGTCTCTCCCTAATCACTATACCAGTCTGTCGCCAAAGAATGAGTAAGGTGACAGGAGAAAGCAATAGGTGACCTGCGAGGAGGGGTGAAGCAGGAACCAAATGGAGAATTTTTGTATAAAAGTCTAGATGTTTCATCTGGGTGTACCACTGAACTCCTGGCCCCGCTTCTTAGGAATGTCTGGCATCCAGCTGGCTGTCTTGATTCCCTCTGGCTGTGTTCAAAGCAACCAAGGGCCATTTGTCCCTGAAATCAAACAGACACCCGGCCAAACCCACTCGTGATCAGAGCACCATAAACCCCCAGACCTTTTAGGTGCTGGAGGGGTTTAAAAAGGAAAAAATGCCAAGAAGAATGTCCAAGTTGTACAATAGAGTAACTTGTTTTTGTAATATCAGTGTAAATCATATTTCAGTCTCATGTACTGTACAATAGCTCTATATTAAACTAATGAGCATCATTTTAACTATGTTTTATGACCTGATGCACAAACTTTGCACTTTTACAGGCATGCCACTGTTATCAGCTGCTCACTAAAATACAGTTGACAAGAAAACCTTTCACCTTTGAGCTGGATTCAACTGATGATATAAGATAAGAGCTAAACAGGTTGGTCAAAGTCTTAAATAGTCCATGTTTTGTACTTTAACATCACAATTATGCCATACCATAAATGTATTCCTCATTCACTTGGGCCTCTGTGAACAAAAGTATGACTATACATTTAAAGTGACCACAACCCAATTGATGGGAGAAAGGAGAATATGTTGCTTAGTGTCCCACCAATGTGTCCCTGAGCAAGACACTTAACCCCTAGTTGCTCCAGAGGAGTGCAACCTCTGACATATAGCAATTTTAAGACACTTTGAATAAATGTAATGTATACTGTGTATTTTGGTTTGAAAAAGCCAGACATTTTTACACTGTGAGGCACCCCCCACCCCCGGGCAGAAAGAGCTTGGGGGGCATATTCTGCACCAAGCCTTTAAAAGACAAACATACACAAACAGATAAATCCCACAGAGAACTATCAGTGTTTATTTCATCAACAAAAACTATGATGAAAAATAACAAGGCTGAAACTAAATAAGACGGTTACATTTGAGAACAAGAACTATGAAGAAATTTATTACATTGTCATCAACAAATAAAAACTAAAATGATAATGTGAAAGTTGACAAATGGACTAATCACTATTTAATGCAAAGTCACAGTGACACAAAGAATCCCACACTGTAACCTAGCCCCTGATTGGTAAAACAGTTTCCTCTGCCACCAAGATATCTTGTTTATAAATTGATTTGTTGCACCGCTGTTAATAAGAAGCATTTGCATTCAGTAACATTATGTCTCCGTCAGTAAGGTTATCTCATGTTGCCAGTTCTTGAAAGAAACAGATTTATGGACTAAATTCTTCTGCAATCCACTGAGAATAAGACAAGAAGTGGCAAGAAAATAGCAAGGGCAGACTCCGAAAGCTGAAGCCGCAAAGTGCTTAGACAACAGAATTGAAGTGTCATTTGTTTTTGTAAAACTAACAAAAATCTAATTTGACTAAAACTATTGCGCAATTTTGTCAAAGGACTTAAATTAGCCCACTGATTCTAGTGTATCATTATACATTTGTTGCTGACTACCAAGCTCCCTCAGATTCCTTCCCAATTTGAAGTGATACAGAGCTTACAAACCACAGACTCAAAACCACTGAGTGTAATATTCCACCTTCTCCACAGGAATGTCCAGACTTTATCCAGGTGGTTTTCTCTCTGCATTCCTCAGTGGGAGCAACACACCTGTGGGGCTGTAGTACACCACAGCAACGACCTGCCTACCTGCACACACTGATAGAGTTTCAATACCGTTATGTGGCCTCATGTAATATGAGTCACAGGTTTTTGGAGAGGAAAGGAGAGAGATCCGAGCTGTACCAGGCAACTGCTCTGGGACGGCTTGGGTCACTGTCCTGGTCAGTTCTGCATGGGGGCCCAACAGACTTTGTGGCACAAAAGAGGTCTTGTGAGCTACTCAGATAGTCAAAGAATGTGCCCTTCCTTCAGTTACAGACGCAGAGAATCTGCTGACTTGTGCAAGAAACTAAAGACAAAGCAATGAAGTCGTCTCAGGACATCCTTGTGGGAGAGTGTTGCAGCTGTGTTTACAAGTGCATGGAGTTTCCATAGCAGTTCAGAACAATTAAAAAACTGTATATTGGATATAAAATCTCTCCCATGGTGAAGTCTGGTCTGATCATCTGTCAAAAAAATGCCTGTTTTCTAAACAAAAAGCAGCGTTAGTGCTGAGCTCTTGTCCCAGGGGTCGAGACTTCAGCTCTAGAGGTCAAGCGTTCACTCGGTAGTCACTGACGGACTTGCAGTACGATAGAAAGGCAATGATGCTACACTGAAACTAAACCGCTGTTATATAACACAGTTAATGATTTCCCCGGAGAGAAGGCGCTGGAAGCTTTGTCAAATATTGTGAGTGTGTGAGTGAGGGAGTAAACACGAGTGTGTGTGTGTGTGTGTGTGTGTGTGTGTGTGTGTGTGTGTGTGTGTGTGTGTGTGTGTGTGGAATAAGACATTTGAGGTGAAATAAACAAATGCCTCTGACAACATTTAAAAATTACATTTTCAGTATTCACTCAGGGATCAGAGAACATCCTGATTTGGCCAGTGTGAAGAACAACAAAAAACATGTGCAGTACACTGGAGACTCAGGGAAAAAGCCAAAGTTTGAATCAATGGCTACATCCCTCTCCCTCTAGCTGTTTCTCAAACAGATGCACCATGGCTCTAACTCATCTAACACACAGGGAACACTTCCTGAAAAAAAACCCATGCTGCCCATGAGTGGTGTCCCACAATCACAAACAAAGTTTCCCCCTGTTAAGTTAAAAATTACGTTACAGAAAGGAGCAGACCTGGAATGATCTGCAACTATTTTGATAAGATAGTGAAATACTGCCACACATTCTCATGTTCCAGCTTCGACTTGTTGCTTCCCGTTGTCATACATCATAGTAAACTGAATATCTTTGGGTTTGGACAAAAAAAGACATATAGATATCAGCTTGAGCAAAGCTGTGATTGACATTTTTTCATTATATTTTGACATTCCATGGACCACACAATCACATGTTAAACTGAATATGGTACTATCACCAATAAGGTGTCAGTGGGCCTTTTAAGGTTTAGGCAGAGAAAGTAAAGTTTCTGTAGGGTACTCCAGTCACATGTCAAAGAAGAAAAAACTGGCAGCAGACTTGTGTGCTGTAAATGTTATGAGTGAAAGTGAGTAGGCCTACATACGAAACTCTGTAGCTGCAGTCACTGTAAGTGGCCTAATCCTTGAACCTACTCCCAGAGTGGCTTTAGACAAATGTTGGCAGGAGGACTGTCAGGCCAGCTTCATGTCAAAACCGGTGAAAACTCCAGGCTTGCTATGGAGAAAAGATGAGCAGCAGCATGCAGCACCACTCCTCTGCCCTACTTCACAGGCATCACCATTTTGTTATGTGCAATGCTGTGCCACAATTAGAAAACTTTCATTAGGATTTCTCTACTCTTTTGTTTGTGAGTGTTAATCTCACCCCCCACCACACACACACTTTTTATCTTTCTGCCACACCGTTTCTATGGGCTAATTCAGATTTCTCTTACCTTGACGCACAGTTTTCAACCTGACAGGACCTTTGCAGCAGTTAATCACAGTGAAAATGTCATAAAGGGGTAATCCAGACACAGGCAGCCCTTCGACCTCCAGGAGTAGCTCCCCTTCGCAGACTTTGCCGTCCTGGTAAACCACAGCATCCTCTCTAACTTGCCCGATGTATGGGAACTCTCCATTCTCAGCCCCGCCGCGCAGCTCCACATTCAGCTGCCCGCACGCGTCCCGGATAACCGCGCAGTCGTTCACCTTGGTGATCCAGTGGTTCTTCTTCTGAATGACTTTTGACATTATGACTCCAAAAGGTCCAAAGCAAACCCGTTAGTTCCGCGGAATGGTGTAGAAATCAGCCGATTCATAGCACAGAGACAGACCCAACAGACAGAAAACTTTAGGGTGTTTGGGTGTTACTCCAAGTTGGAACATTTTCACCCTTCTCCTGAGCCAAGGCATGCTGCCCCCAGTGCATGGGAATATCCCGATGGATTAAAAATCGGGTTGTTGTTGCTCCTGTTTTTGTTTCCGCATCTTTTACAACAACACACGCTCTGATTCCTCGCTGTGGGATCTAATCCGGTTCTCTGATTGACCGCTTTACATTCAAACACTCTTCTCCTCATTAATCCTTTAGCTACTTCTGCCTCCTGATCTGTCGAGTATTTCCCTTTTTTAAACTTTCAAGAAGAAAAAAGCTGTCACCCTTAGACTACTCACACAACCGGCGGCGCCTTTAAGCAGGTAACACGACAAGTTCATCCTGTCTGCCCCTGCGCTGTGGATGGAGAAGTAGTGGAAGGAGGAGGGGGGGGTGCGCACGCGGCACGCATGCGTCCAGCTGCTACTCCAAGAGGGAAAATCCTACACGACCACACACACCTATGCATAAAGAAAGCTCCTCCTCTACTCCCCGAACGCGTTTCCAAATGGTTTCAGCAATCTCGCGTCAAACCCCACCAGGAGCTCCATCCTTTAGTCTTTGTTCATTAATAATGGGATCTGGTGTCGAGCTGCAGGTTTATTAAGGCTGTTGGTTCAAAGTCCAAACCAGCAGCTATGTGACACAAGACCAGAGTAAACATTAGTCTCATTTGTGGGGGGTTTGGCAGGTGACTTTTAAGAAGTTCTGGGCAAATGTTTCAGGACTGAGCAAATTTCAACAGAAACTCTCCTGTATTGTAGGGGAGACCAGGGATGGTTATCACAGGTCAGATGTGATATGTCTAATTACTTCAATAAGGAACAACTTCAGAATCACCCAATTCATTCTGCGCATGCTCAGTTTAGTCCTTATTCCACATAGGGAAAGTAGCACCCTGTTGCAGTCCAATTTTAGATGGTAAAAAAAGAAATATAAATATATTTTTATTATTTTGTTAAAGCTTTGCCTACTTTGTAGTTACACTCATCAAGCGTAACTCATGTTCATATTATATATATGTAGATATCTTTCATGCAAGTTGTTAGGTGTAAGGTAAGCTAATTCATGGTTACAAGAGTTTAGTTAAAGCAAGAGTCTGTGTCAGTAACTAAATACAAAACAATTCATCAACTGATAGAATATGGTGCATTAATTAAGATTAATACCACCCAGCAGTAGGCTATATACATGTATTGTTGGCGGTTCTGTCATGCTTTGCCGTGTTTTCAGGCAGGAACAGGTTTTAGGACCCAAACTCAGGACATAGAGGCAGAACAGGTACAGTTTCTGAGTATTTATTCAAGCCAACAAGCATTGAGCAGGTGATACTAATAATGACAGCAGAGAGACACAGGCAGGCAGGGTGATGAACAGACATAAACACAGACAGGTACCAAACAGGCCCAATCTAACAGAATTACTAATAAAGCCACAGACAAATCCCAACAGAAACATGAATAAATATAAACAGATATACAGAGCACAACAGACCAAAACAAGATAAGACAAATGAACAGAACAAAGAATACACCCAACAATCATGAAAACAAACAGACAGATCAAAACCAGATGAAACATGGAAACAGACTGAAACCAGAATGACAGAATAAACTGACATAAAACAACCAAACAAGGAGAGGTAAATAACTAACACCATGCAGACAGGTTACAAAGCACAAGGCAAGAATCAAACTACAGTGGATCCCAAAACACAGAACAGGCAGATAATGAATCTAAACATAGCAGACAGGCACACAGTGTGACAGGCTCTCTTAGTTCAGGGCCCAGGTTTGGTAGGTTACCAGCCAAAAATAATGCCTTCACCACATACTACAGACTGGGTCTGGTGGGAATATTTGTACCTGTGGTGAATGTTGCTTGGTCATCTTTACATGGTTAAATTAAAACATGCATTTTGAAGCGTATGTTTCAACGAGTACCTTCATAAATAACCTTTAAAGATTTTGAACAGTGTAAACCAATCATCTTCCTGTAAACCTCTTTCTGCTAAAGCAGAATGTGACTGATCAAGGTGAGGACCCAAAGTCACCCGTAGTGAAGTTGCCCTTTGACATATCAACCTCACCTTCACAAAGGGTTAGAGACACACACAACCCTCTCACAAACTTATTGTCTCCTCATTTACTTGCACAAGTGGTATATAAGTGATATACATTTATCTCAATATGTTTGTTTTTAGTCTTTTTGACAAGATCAGACATCATTTTGTGGTAATTGATGTTTGTTTTAGACAAAAGATTTTTTATTGCACAATTGCAGTTTGTAAATGTATTGTCCATTGTTGGCATTTTGTAGGTTGTCTTCCTCCAACAGCCCTTAAAAGAAGCCAAACAATTTGGATTTCAGACAGTGAAAGGAACATTTGTCAGTGCCTGGCAGTAACATTATCTACAATAATGCAAATATCTGGGGCAGTTTGGAAAGAGCGAGGAGGGATCAGGTGAGAAACACATGCCCCTGCAGGAGGAGTTCTCTGTGTTTCTTGGCTGTTCAGATAAAGAACAGTATCTGGCACTCTACCACAGACTGCGAGGGCAGTGGCCTGGATATCAGTGCATGAAATGCTGCTTTCCATCCCATTTGATCTTGATTCTGAGTGCATGGCGTTTTCAAAGTGACTCAACTATGTCACTTTTACCTCTCTTGCCTATCATATGGAAGGTATATGTCTCTAACAGCTAGAATATGGCTGTCATTCTTTATTTTCATTGTGTGGTTTATATACTAACATGATTCATATGTATGGTAAAAATAAATGACACTCTATCTATTGTTTACTGTATTGTGTTGTAAAGTGGGATCTGTTCTGCCAGTCTCATAACATGGCGCTAATTAGCAGAGTTTCAGGAGCGGGACCACACATCAAGCACGTCACTGCCAGCATCTCCATAAATACCCACACGTCCTAACTCCTCCCCTTCGCTCTCGTATCCTGCATCCCCCCCCACCCTTTCTCTGTCCTGCCTCCTAATCTTCCTCCTCTCCATAGGGTTATAAGGGGGTCCGTTGTGCCCGGGCGCTACTGGCGGATTTCCCTATCGTAGCTTCCCCACAACGCTTCGAATGTCTATTCAGCTACTGCAATCTTCATACATCTTCCGTTTGTTTATCAATAAATCATTTAATCATACCTGTTGATTGTGTGGTCCTTGCTAGTGAAATTCTCATTGGGGAGAACTAACAGCTGCAGGCCATTGAACATGACACACATCCAGGGCACCAATTTGCTCTGACTGGTGAGTTGAACACTGTTTCTAACATACTGTTTACACATACTTTATATCGCGAGCAGATACGCGATTATCACGAGCAGATATTAGATCCTCACGAGCATAAATGAGTCTAACATCTGCTCGTGATATTTTACATTATTATGCCACCATACAATCACCATCTGAAAATTGGAGCTTTACCTGCAATGGTACTATTTACATGGAAGACTCACATTTAGATTTAATGATTTGCATTACATTCACAAAAAATCTTTACACCAAAGCTATAGGCTGTTACAAAATAGGGGAGCCAAATCTCAAACACCTGAGACAATAGCCACACCGATTGTTGGTGATGACATCCTTAAAATGAAACAACAATATGTGTCAAAATTAACAGAATATAAATGAAAAGTCTGACATTGTGCTTTTGTCCAAATTTTAATAGAATCTGAACCACAATTTTATATCAGCTGTATACTGCAAAGGCCCTGCACACCCACACAGATGCTTTGAGTGACTTCGAAGCTATAGACTTTTGCTCAGGTTGAAGTTGGGCAGACATAATGTATGTAAAGAATTAAAAAAAGTTCACGAAAGGCAATGCACCCGTTAAAATGATATGGGAGTAAGTTGTCTCACATTTCTCTGCTTTGTGAGTAAATCCTTATTAAATTACTTTCCTATAGTTAGTGCATTTGTATAAATCTTTTTACAATTTAAATTACATTTGCCCTTTCATTGGGATCATCAGGAGCAATTTGGGCTTCAGTGTTTTGATGAAGGACACTTCAACAGGTAGACAGGAGGAGCTGGGCCTTAATTCTGTAATGCACGTTTATCACTTGGTTGCCGTTAGCTAGGTAACTTAGCCCTGTTTCCCCCACAAATGTATCTCACCTGATGTGTTTTATTCAGTCACTATTGGTCCTTTCATCTCATGATCTACACACATAAAATAGCTTCAGTCATTGAGAGAAAAAGTTATGACGTCACATACACTACTTTATGGCTTTTGTAAATACGCTATTTCACAGTCTTTTACTTTGAGAGTTTTCCAACAAACTGAGACTTTCTTAACTTTCAAAATTATATTTCAAATTGACAAACATCATATGTGTAATTCAGGGCACAATTCCAAAGGGATCAAAATATTGGTTGTCTCTCGCCACTGACTACCATACATTAAAAAAAAAGGTCCCATGCTGGACCACCGAAAGGGGAGGGACCTAGGCTTTCTAGTTCCTTTAACAGTGAGTGAGAGAGGGTGGGACATGTAAGTCAAGTCAGTCAAGGGGTGATGGCACTAACTATTCAACAGCCACCTGGGGACTTCCACCCCAGGAAATGTTTTATTTCTACCTTGACTAACATCCCAGATGTACAAATCCTACACAAGCTCCCTGACTGAAGTACGACAGAGACATGGTTCCAGAAGAACTACTCATTCAGTGATAATTAGATAGTTGGCAACTGAAAGTGCCTGGAAAGAGGGTGGTTAAAAAAGTGAACAATTAAACTCATTACGATATAAACTATAAAACAGTTTATTACAATCTCAGCAAACAAAAGTAGTTTTAACAAATGCACTCCCAGTTACTACATTAAATTTGTATTAATTTATTTTTAAAGTATTAACAGAGCCCTGCTAACAACCCAGAAAAGTCTAATCAGGAAACACAAGTGAAAAAAATATAACTGTGTGTATTTACTATGGGTGCATTTGTAACTAATCTCTCTGTTTTCCCTTTAAATAACCCATCAATAGCTTCATGTTTATGGGTTTAAGTACTTTTATAATCTATAGTTATTAATTTTTTATTATTATTTGAGCTTTATCAAAGAGGAAAGTCTTAAGCCTACTCTAAAATGTGGAGATGGTGTCTGCCTCCTGAGCCCAAACTGGAACCTTGTTTCACAGGATTTAACAGCTTTTTTGAACGGATGACATGAAGAAGGCCCAATCATCAACAACAACTTGAGGCTCCACTCACTGTTCATTTGGATGTCACAAAACAAGATTTAGCAGTTTGAACAAAGTTTCCTTTAGAAGAATAGAAGGTAAACAGGAACACATTGCTTACCTATTCACTTTATAAAGACAAATGAAAAAGGCCTGACATTGAGTTGTATATAAAGGTGAGCCAGGAGCAACAACTGGTGAAATAATCCTGCAAATCCTCCAGAGTTGTGGTACAGAGAATGTGTTTAGTTTTATGAGTGACAGTAATTGGCTGTCCAAACCTCGGGAATGCCGCGAGTCCACAATCAATACAAAGTCCTCAAATATTAACCAGCAAGTCAAGCATTGTATTGATTTGTCATGGCGGTCAGAGAATGAAAGATACTGCATCAAAGCTCACTATGTTGACAACAAAGAGACCGTGCTCGGTATAGCTCAAGGTGTTAAATTGAGTCACATCATTGACTTTGTAATATATTCTCTTACTTGTAGTGACCATAGTGATTTATTAATTTCTCATTATAAATGAATTAATTTATGCTTTATGAGTACAACACAAACACTGAGGCAGGAGTTCCAACACCAAAAAATTGTTTTGATTTAACTTTTTAACTTTCTCTGTCTACAATTAAGGTATTTACTCCACATGGCATATGGTATCCCAAGGAATATCTACCCAATCTCAAACTGTATGAGTGAAAAAAAGAAGAACTATAATTAATTTATTGTTGGACTCTTTTTACAAACACTCTTGGGACAGTGTGGAGTTTCATATTTTAAAAAAACTATTAATATTATATAAATAATATTTAATATAAAACCTTCCTTGAGAAATACTGATCATCAATTTGTGGATTATAGAGCATATTCTACTCCTTGTTTTTTATACCAAATTAAGTTGTTGCAGTGAAAGGTGAATGTTATGCTGGTGGTTGTATTGGGACAAATTATCACATTTTACACATCTTGTATTTTGGGAAGTGGTTAGCATCTGATCAACAATTTTATTGCTCCTAAATGATGATTGTCTTAGCCACTTTGGAACAGCAGGAACAAGCTGTGAACACAATATTAACATATCATCAACTACGATATAGCAATCTAGTTAAATAATTGCCTAATTAGCCACATTGGAGTTCCTGAGCAAAATTATTTTCCATTAAGATTTGGGTTTCCGGTCACCCGGCGTAAGTCCAGTATTAACTCTCTACTTGCATTCTCTTTGGTTTCCACCAACTCCTGAGGGAAATATTCAGCTCTTTAGCTGCTAAATGCTTCACTATGTTCACCAGCTCATTTGTTGTCTGCTTTGTGCTGAGCAGGTAGTGTACAGTGGGTATTCAGAGTTTTTTCATGGAACACAGCTGTCTGCTAAAAAATGATTCATAATAGCCGCTTTAAGTAAATATTACAGTGAAGTCCACTCATCCAGCAGTGTTTGTACTGGGCAGGCTGATGCCTTCAGTTACCTTCTTGCGCATGTGAGAGAGATTAGCAGTTGAACAGCTGGTCACTGGAGTTTAGAAAGGTTTATTTTTGATCCACATGAAAAAATACCCTGGCTTTGCATTGCACACACTGTTCTTGAAAAGTATTTATTCATTACCAGACAGCCTGAGAAGCCCGAGAAACAGCTTCAAGTCGTGGAATAAAAAGCATATTGATACAAAAATGAATTCAATGGCTGTTTGTAAATTCAGAGAACCATCTGAGGGGAACACTGTGTGTGCTCCGTAAAATCATGAGAAACACCCTCATGTACACCTGCGAAGGATCAGATGGCTCGAGGGTTTGTTAAATAATGCAGGAGTTTCCAGCAGAATCCTCATATTCCAGATGTCTCACAGGATACAATGTTCAAATCTTCTCTTTTAGAGAATCCCATAATAGATGCAGTGAGCCGCAGTTACAATTTAATGAGCACAATCAAAATAAAGTGCTCCTTAAGTGTAAAATGGTAATCATGATTGTCAAAATGTCTGCCTGTCAGGAGAAGACCAAGGGAGTGTAGGAGGTGGGGACATGACGATAAAGAGCATGAGGCAGATATGGAAGCACGGGCCGACTCCAGCCTCAGAACGAATGACAGAATGAGATAATTACACATCACAACGGAGAACTGTTTGTGATCATGTCTTTGACCTCTCATTAAAAATCAGGGCATTAGTGAGGTCATAACGCATAGAAAGTGAGCGTTGGGATGGGAAAGATGCATGATGACAAAGCGACAGGAGTTGTCATGCAGTGGATCTACCCCTTACATAAGACGCACGCTTGGCTGCAGGCGTAGAAAACAAGGCCTGTCCCCATGCATGAAGCCTTCCCCTTCACTGGTTCTTAACCATGCAGTACACAACAGGAGCAGACAGTGAGCAATATTGAATTATTCAGGCACAGAGAACACTACAGCAATGGAGGGAACAGGGTTGTGTTGCCTTTAGTCTGGAAAGCAGAGCAATGAGAATTCAAAAGGGCAAAGTTGGTTATTCATGCAAATTCCCAGAGTGTTTCTCTGTGTGCTTTTTGTGAAAATTGGCATTACGCTTGTCTGCACATCAGTGATGCAAGGTAACTGTATTTATTCAAATATTATACAGAAATGCCAGTAAGAGGTAGGGATATGTGTTCTTTACTTAAAGCTGCACCAATCAATATTTTTATATCAACAATATATCAAATTACTGCTTTTGTGTAAAAGGTGTCACTCATAGTGACAAACCACAGAGAATATCAACTGCAGTTCCTCTTATCTCTACTGAGCTTTGCAGCATCTTTCAGCTCAGTTTTGGTTTTACAACTTTAAATTTTGGTTCAGTCTCACCCAGAGGCATGGGCGTAAATCTCATCTGTCAGTAGGAGGGGACAATAAACATAAAATTTCTCAAGAGCAATTTAACACAAATAATACAGCCACAATTATATTTTTATAGGATAGGCCCTACATGTACACAGAGGGAAGTCCACATTTTTCCTAGCTGATTCAAGTTACTGAATCTGCTGCCGATTCTTATTTTGGCCAATTTTATTTCTTTCTAAGAACTATAACTGACAGCATAAACATACCTTTTTGTAACTATTTATTGGAAAAATCCATTTTTATTAGGATCCCCATCAGCACCAGTATAAATCATAGCTATTCTCACTGGGGTCCATTCAATTGTATGGTCACAATGAAACATTGATTATAAACTAACATCAGCATTTTCACTGGAAGGAGCTGAAAATAAATTTCACACCATTTTAAGTCTTCTTAATTTTCCAATTTATTTTTGTGTTAGATCACAAATCTGCTCACCTTGCTTTACCCCTCAGACACAGAAGCACACACCTACACCTGTCTGTCTGTCTCTCTCTCTGCTCTGACTTTATTTGTCAACAGTTTTATTTAAAAGAACTCACGTCTGTTTTTTTACCTGCGATTCCGTTTTCACAGCAGCAGATGAACCGAGTGTGGAGGAGGCTTGTTGTAAATTACCGATAGAGACCACCATGGTATGAATGACATTGTCACCAACAGCTGTGTTCACTGTTGCTTTACCCGCTCCCTGCTTTGCAATATCGACAGCGACTCTTTCTGTGTGTTTCTCTGCAGATCTAGTGAGCGTTACGTGTTCTTCTCTCTCGTGAATAACTTCCACACGTAAGACAAGCTAGGTAATGTTATAATAACAGAGTGGGCGCATAGAAAAATAATTGGTTATCATAACTTTTTGTCATGATTAATTTATTAATGACTCAGCTGTAGGCTATTAAAGACAAAAGAATTAGTTCAACCAATGTTTAAAGTGCATAAAACAGCCCTGCAGCCTGCTTAACATTACTGGAGTTCCACAACTAGGCCTACTGAAGGATTTGAACTGTTGTTTTCAGACTCCTGTGAGGGAAAGCAGACTGTGGACTGTTTCTGTGGACTGACTTCCGCCTACGCCCAGAGGCGTCGCCCTTTTTACTGGGGCACATGCCCCACTGTTTATGCGCTGTGCCCCAGTAAAATGGTCAAACTTCTTGGTGTTCCTTTTTAACGTCCTGGGGGCTCCTTTGGCATTGTTTTTGACTCCGCGGTCAAGTTGGCAATACTACATATGCAACGTCTCGTCAAGTTAGCAATAACAATTGAGTGACGGTTGCCGATTAGACTTTCAAAATAAAACTACCTGTTACCGTTGTGAAACAAGCAAAAATGCTTGTCAAAGGTGAAAGTGTCAGTGTTTTCAACTCTGATGAGAGGAGGAAGAGAGGCAATGCTTCTTGGCATGAGAAGAGAAAAAATACTCAATGAGAGTGACTTTTGGGAGCAGCAGTCAGGTAAACTTGTTGTCTCCTCTTAAAGTTAGATGTCAGCAAATAACAGTAATGTTAAGTTACTGTGCAGCTGCAGTTCATCTCTCTAATCTGTCTGTCTTGCTCACCCAGCTGGGTAGTGCATTTCTTCATCTGACTGTGTCTTGGTTGCTTGTTCACATATCTTTGCAGGTCACACAGACAAGTACAGGCCGCCTCAGTCAGTATGAGCACAGCCAGCATCAGATACAAGCACCTCAGACCTTCATTGACCCGTTGCTGCTCCATTAAATGATCCCAGCGGATTGGCCCCTGTCTTAACAGACTTTATGAGGACTGAGTTAGAGGTGCATATTTATGTCTAGCAATGCCCATGGTCTCACCATTCTCATAAACGTAATTTCCAGATGCAGTAGATGGATCTAAAAGGAGAGTGAATATAAGACTTATAGTTCCTTAGCAAAGCTCAGGGAAGAGGCTGTGCAATGCTCTTTAAAGGATTTGGGGTGGTTAATCAGACATAAATTTGCCAAATCAGCCAGTTAGTCTTTGTCTTTGAAGTGTTTTCTCTTGTAAAACAAACAATTGCTGTTTGAAAACACTTAAAATCTCATATTTGCACCGCATGTCCAACTAAGTTTCCATTTGCAGTACCTTCTTCGCCTCATTGTGGTGCATGAAGCTGTAATAGCCTCATTACTGCCACCTGAGGTCGAAGGGCAGAAAACACTACTTGACGGCTGGTGAGTAGTAGTGGCTGCCCCATTGCCACAAGGGAAAAACAAACTGACAAGCGACACGTCAGATTTATGCATCATCTAAAGTGTAAACAGTACTCGATTTTACAACGGAATAGATTTCAAGTATGAAGACTAACTGTAAACAGTTAACAAGTTTGCCATATCAACTTAAACATGTCAATGTTGTGTTTCCAGTTTGTTTCCTCTGCACCAAAGTGGACAGATAATCTGTTAAATACACATTTAAGTATTCCAATAATGCGCTACTCAGAGGGAAATGCTGTGTTTTTTAGTCCAGTGAATGTATTTGACAACTGTAGTTAGACTTTTTTACATGAAAAACAATGGAAATCAACATAGAAAATATGATGCCTTGTTATATATTCACTTGCGGAACAGTCTATAAAGTAGATAATGAAATATTAAAATGTTTCTTATGTGTAATTCATCGTTAATAATAATTAATAAATGATAAATAATGATTTGTTTCGAAGTAACATTTGAAAAAGCAAGTAAGTGCATATTGTGAGTTTTTTTTACATTGGAGTATTACTACTATAAGTTTCTGAGTGCTTTTTCCACCCCTAGTGCACAAACACATTCCCTGCCACTAACACAGAAAACACATTTACCCATGATGTGTTTTATTAGCAGCACGAGATTCACATAAGACCTCATGCTTGGTTTAAAAATATTTCTCTAAACAAGATAATACAGCTATGTTCCACCTACTTTTATTTTTTTTTGCTCGCAGTTTCAAACAGGAGACAGATATTGAGACTCAACCAGTGGAGTGGTTAACATAAACATTTATCAGAAATTGTGAGTTTTATTATAATTATGTGTATTTTTATTATTATCTTAAGTATAGGAGCGTGGTGTGGATTTTCTAACCCGTCACATGTTTGATGTTTGAGTTCAACAGCTTTCCAGGTACTAAGTGAATACAAGCACTCTCTTCAATAAAACTCCAGTGTCTTAACCATTTGTTAATGCAAAAAAAAAGTTCAAGTAACTTCTCCTATTCCAGGGATTTGTATTTACACTGTCTGTGTGTCTGTGTGTTTGGGCTACTTAGGCTCCTATGGATGGGCCCAAGGGCTCCTTTTAAAACCACAATTCAAGTCATTCTGCACATATAAGAGTATGTTAATGAGCAGTATGTCCATTAAAATACTCCACACTCCCACATTCCTTTTTTATCTCAAACAAATAAGGGACAGTTCTGCTTTAAGGCATCCTCAGTCCATCTGATGATGACTGACAGTTTAATAATTGAAGGTAGAGCTATAATGTATCCGGGACAGGAATGTGTAGGTGAGAGATTATTTTTAGAAAACACAGAGAAGTGAAAAGAATTGTATTAACTGGAATAGTTGATCTGTAATATAAAGGTACAACTGACTTGCAAGTTTTATGTAGGCTACTTGCTTTCACCAAGACTGCATCTGAGAATGATAGTTGAGATCTTTCACAACAAGGTATTTCATTTGTTCTAAGATGCTGCCACAATGCTCACCCATCAAATAAATCCACACATATCCACATAAGCATCACATATCCTCTTGAGACAGACAATAACGTAATTAAACCCAATTCTAAGATTTTGTAACATAAATAGAGTCTTTCAACAATCAGAGGAGAAAACAAACAAAAGAGAAAAAGGTAAAAAGAGAAACTATTGCATGCAGGAAAGATATAAATCCCATTTGAATGGTTTATTATCTAAACTCCATCCTCTTAAGTGCCTTGTTCTTTTCATCTGGAAGAGAAGACGTGGAGCTGTTTTTGCCTTTCTTTAGTTGTTTTTTGCTTTTATTTGCTTCCAAAGAGAGCATGTGTCTGTTTTACCTTCATAGTAATGCTTTTTATCATCCTCTGTGTCTGTGATATGCCAGTGGGTATGCGCTCAACGTCAACCGTGTTTTATGGCCTGATTGCTTTCGATTTAATGTAATAAACTATTCAGCATAAGCACTTCATTAGGCTTTTTCTACATTTGCTATTATAGACGCCCTATTATAAACTGGGTTTTAAAATTAAGAGCCTGTTGTCTGGAAGTAAAATGATACTGTGGCTAGCCAGGAACAACACTCACTGAAGTCAAACTGCACAAACAAAAGGCAGGGGAGACGGAAACAAATTATAATACTCAGCAAACCTGAATAAAAGTAAAGTTATCATCTTTGAGCCAGAAATAGGGCAAACATCAGCATGTGTTTCATAAGATGAAAAGCACTTGAAGATGTGAGGATTGGCCTGATATGAATCATTTGCTTTTCAACTGATTTTGAGGTTTTGCTCTCAGCTGAAGTGTCTTAATAATTGTGTTATACATTAACTGAGTGCCAGCTTATTAGATCTTTTTATGAGAGCTTACACAACCCACATATTCCTCCTCACTAGTATCCCTAATAATAACCAATGTGTGTAATTGACAAGCCTTAAAGTCTTAGCCATTTTGGGAAACATGCATATTTGCCCAGAGTTAGATTAGAAGATTCATACCACTTTGATATCTCTGTTAAATATGAAGCTGCAGCCAGGCAATGGTTAGCTTAGCTTAGCATAAAGACTGGAAACATGGGGAAACAGTAAGCCTGGCTTTTAAAAAATTACTAAGTTAAAATTCAGTAAGTCAGTCTCATTTTTTAAATAATTTTTTTATGTATATAAAGAAACAGAACAATTTTTTTTTGTTTGCTCTCGGTCTCTAGTTACATTGTGGGCCAGATTTACTAAAGGTTTGTACGGTGGCCCAGAGGTCTCAGGCCAAATACAAAAGCCATAAGTTATGCAATTGTTTAGAGTGGAAGATTTATAGTTTTTGGTTAAAGTAGTAAAATGCTACATTAGTATGTTTGAGATTAGATGCACTGAATGAAACAAACGAAGATTTTTATGTGGTGGCTACTTTCCCTCCTGGCGGAAACCATTAAAACTGTCACACTCTAGCGGTGTGTGTGGTGCAGGACAGAGCAGGTTGAGGACCCAAACGCAGGACACGAAGCTGGCAGGTACAGTTCAAAATTTTATTTAACAAAAATGCAAAGGCAACAAAAAGCGAGCACACTTACAGGTGAGTGGCTGATTAACCAAGTCCAAAACAAAGTCCAAGAAATAACCAAATCCAAGTCCAAAATCCAGAAAGCAAACCAAAATCCAAACTCGACAAGACAGGGAATCCACTCACAGGAGGGACACAGGACACAGGACACAGGACACAGGACACAAAGCACAAGCACAAGCACAAGAACAAACAATGATCCAACAAAGTCAAGACAGAAACACCAGGTATATATACACAGGGACTAACAAGCAGGGCGGGAGCAACACAGGTGACAGGAATCAGGTGTTTGTACACAGCCCTGGCTCTGTAAATGAGAAACAAACGGGGCTCGAGCTACACAACACTATTTCTGCCATTCCAGCCATGATTTGTGTGTAAGGTAATGACTTGCACATGGACATTTAGCTTATTTCTAATTTGCCAAGATATGCTGTTGTTGTTGGGATAGTAGCAGGAAAGCTTTGAGTATTGCTGTCTAGAGCTGGTGTGCTGGCTCTGGGACCATCTCATGTTAGCTTTTCAACAGTTTGCTAACCCACAACTTGGCTAACATTAGTTAGCTTACTTGCTGTAAGTTGTTCACTCTATTTCATTGTATTTGTCATGGCATTGGGTTTCTCTAGAATTGCATACAAAGCGACATACAATTGCTATTTATCAGTGGTCGCACGCCTGTTGCTCAGGGACACAATGGTAGATGGGTCACATTGGGGAATTGAACCTGGGTCTCTCACACCAAAGGCACTGCCACCCCTTCATAACCCATTCAAGTAATAGTTGTTAGATGCCCGACTTGTGGTAAGAATCTGACATAAAACAGTTATTTCTCTGGCTTATTTTTCCAACTGTTTTGTTTTCTGGTGAGTAATGAGCATTTCAACTTTTAGAGCAGCAGAGCACGTTTCTTTGAGGCTTTGGGAACTTCTGGTGACAAAACTCAAAATGTATTGCTGGGAAACACAGTGCAAAGAATCAAAGTGCTTATTACTGAAATGAAAAAAACAACAACCAAGGTCTTAGAGCAAACAAAAATGGCAACAATAGAACTGATACAATGAGACATTTCCATGATTCAGAGATGACTCAACCCATTACTGTGAACACTACAGAGAGGATGTTTGGTGGGTGTCAGGATATGGGCGCTTGTTGTCCAGGAAGTCACAAAGTTGGGCAATTAGAAGAGGATGACTTTTTTTTTTAATAAGGATATCCTGTGTTCACAATCCCCTCATGTGATAGAGGTAACCACAACAACTTTGAAAGAGCTGAGTCTTTAACGTTGTGATGGAACTGGCGGCTATTACCTTTGTTCACTGCCACATATTATTGGTCAATGATTAGTACATTAAATTAATTAATTTTAACGAGGGGAAAGAGTATAAGAACCAAAGAAACCTGCACTGTAATGAGTTGTTCTCACTTTATTAATGAGGTTTCAGTCCTCAGACTTTCATCTGGGATTTTTGGGTGCTTTCAAAGTCAAGAGTTTTTAAATTTATTTGCACCAGTCAACCATTCAAAACTCTTTTTAAGTTAAAGTAGAAAACTATTATGAGCAAAATGTACTTTAAGAATCAAAATTGGCCTTTGGTATGAGAGACCCAGGTTCAATCCTCCACTGTGACCCATTTACCCTGAGCAAGACACTTAACCCCAAGTTGCTCCAGAGGCATGCGACCTCTGACATACTAGTAAGTCGCTTTGGATAAAGGCTAAATGAATACATTTAATGTAAAGAAAAAGTACAAAACATATCATAATTATTTGATTTCTTTTCTGTATTAATTATCTAAATCTGCAAGGCAACTAGAAACTAAAGTTATGAAATAAATATAGTGAAGTAAAGAGTATTATACTTAAAGAGGAAGTAAATGAGTATTGTGTTATTAGCTGAACACAGAGGGTTCTAACAATGCAAAATGTGATATAATAACACATGAGATCAAATGGCCACCTACTTTTAGTTTGGCCATATTTCCAGTTTATTAATTGAAAATAAGCTGCAGGTTTCATTTACAACTGGTGACAGGATGCCTCTATTTAAACAAAGCAATAAGCCTTTAATTGTTGGATCTCAAGCCTGCCGGCACCCTGAATTGCTTTGTTTTTTATATTAACCAGACTTTGAAGTACAAAACCGTTGGCTTCACAAAGCTTTGTACTGCGGCTTTGCACTCTCTTATTGAATCATTTTGGCTCCACTGCTGGGTGTCTTTTTATGTCAGCTGGCTGCAGTTCACATCTTTATCTTGTGAGGCTGTGCACAGAGCCATAAAGAGACACACGTGCTCACGCTGTAGGTTTTATATCTCAATTTAGTAGTATCACATCCACAGTTATCATCTGTTTCTAATCATGTCTCAGTGCCGTGGTACATTATATTACAATACTACATTTAAAAAATAAATATTTATTTTTTCTAATGCATATTTTTTCACACAAGTCGCAAGCCACACCACATTTCACAACACATACTGCTTGTGAGTGTGACAAAAATTCTTGAATCCTAGCAGTGTTTGAAGAATGAGAACCAAAGCCAAGTGTGTAGTTACAGAAGTATGCATTGCACTAGCAGACTGCATAAATGAATAGGAAAGGGCTTAGCTTGTCAACAAGATGTATGAGGCAAACAAGTACCAATCGTAACTACTTAATAGTGATAAGGTGATCCTCACGCACATTACTGTGTGACTGCAGGCCGGCTATTATTAAATATTCATGGGTGCAGGTAATGGATTGGCACATTGTGTTGTGTCGCAAACACTGAGCTGTAAAACAAGCACAGTCGCCATGGTTTCTCGAGTGTTCACCAGATGTGTTTTCTTTCTTTGTAGAACACCTGTTTCCTAATAGAGCTCCGTGGGAATCGAAGTGCGTCTTCACAGGACACAATCCAGATATTTTCCTAGATATGCCAGATATTACACACACACACACACACACACACACACACACATATATTTATATATATTTGATACATTCACTGGTTCACCTTATTTTTTTTGTATATTTGAATCATATGTTATATCTCGCTTATATATAAGCCAGAAATTTAAATGCACAGTTGAGAGGTGGTTTTCTTTCTCTGCCCATTGAGGTTGGTTGATTCAAAAACATTCAGTGAGCTATGTGATTGGGTGAAGTGGAAAAGGAGTCCTGTTACCCTTTGTACTGTTCATATTATGTTTTTAGAGAGTTAATGTTCCGTGCTTCAAAAAATCATGAAATATTCTAGTGAGCAGATGAGCAGAACATTGGAATGGCTGTTTAATTTTGACGTGTTTAAGTTTGTTAACATTGTTTCAAAAAAAAAGAGACTGGACCGTGAAAGATGACTCAGCTTCACTTTGTCTGTTGTTTGAAAATGTGTACTTGGGATTCTGGTTCTGACTTATATGAAGCTATGATATCTTTTAAACCTATGTGGGTAAAATGCATGGCACAACAATAAAATCATTGTGTCATTATTATAATTCATTCTGGATATACAGACTCAGTTCTGTTCACCAGCAGAGGCTGAATGTGGTAACTTCTATGGAATTTCTCTGCAGCACACATACTTTTTTTGAATACATAATATTTCTTATCTCATTTTTAATTGCATTTGTGCTTCTTTTGCTTTTGAAAATTATTTACTTAATTTGTATTTTGTATTTTTTTACTTTAATCACTTAATTTAATATAGCTTGTTTGTCTTTTTAATATATTTGAATTTTTATTTATTAAATCATATGTGTTCTAATTATATATTTCATATTATTTTTTTCCTTTTAAAATTTGATTTTTTTTCCACCTTTATTTGTTCAAATGATTTGTACCCATAGGTGTCACTTACATTGTCATGTCCCCACCACATTTTGAAATGGCTGATTTTGTCTCCATCATTTTTTGAAAGCATTTGTTAAAAATGTATATATGTCTTCCTCACAATTACTGAGACTGTTGCTCTAACAGGGGAAGACATTAAACATTTCTGCTTGTTGCTCTTGCATTAAACTACGTAGCTGGTTATATTCTTTATTTTTCTTCATGAAAAGATAACAATGTCTCTGTGTAACCAAACTCGAAGCCCATTCATACCTGTGGAAGACATACATCTATTTAAGTTTTTTTAAATGGTTTAAAATCTTAAAAGCTGGGCATTGTAGCTTTAGCTACTCAAATGAGAGTACATTTGCATTTGTTGTAGATTATTTTCAGCTGTTAATACACATTTAGATTATTTACTGCAACAAGATGTTGAATGTTAGATTGACTCAAAATAAACTACAGTGCTCATCTTAATGAAGGAAAACGTCACTCATGTGTCGCTAAACAGTTTTTGGACAACAATGAAAGTCTGTGGAACAAAGGAATAGGCTGCATTAGGCTTTGGATGCAACTGTTGGTTTTGGGTTTTGCTGACAATAAGAAAGCTTTAGAACATAACCAGACCTTTCGAAAAGAATATACACACACAACAAAAGCAAACCTCAAAAGACTGCTTTTTCTTATGTACACCAATTTACCACTAGTTGTTTTAAATGTATTGTAACATCAAAATAAATCAGCCTAAATTAGTAAAAGAGGAATGTTTTCCTTCAGAGTTGTGTGTGGTCTGGGTACACTCTGACTCCTACAGGTGAAATCCAGTTTCCTCTCAGTTCTTTCCAGATGCGTTTTTAAGTCCAACACTGCTCTCTGCTGGCCAGGAGCGACACAGCACGTTTGCGCCTCTGACAAGGTTTAAAAAGACACTTCCCTGTGAAAAATTAAATCACTGATTTATTATGATAAATGTGCCTGCAAAAAAATCAAGTACTCACAGTGCTCTTTGGGACGGACAACATACTTTTGCACATAAAATGTGTTTTTACTACATCTTTTGGTCTCAATTTCTACATTTTTTACCTCCTGTTGTGAAGACTGTCCCACATATTTTCATACATATTGTCTCCAGATGGAATCACAGTCTTGTCATCTCTAATTTGGAGTTCATTGGCGTCACATTCAACAACATAACTGAGCATAAAATCAGCGAAACCAAATTATTGTTCTTTGTTTTTTGCACTAAATTGTAGCAACTTCTTAGAAATAAGCTGAAAACATACAAACATTTTGAATTTTGTGGGTCATACCAGCTGGTCAGGATTTAACTTTGAGCTTTTGTGGCTTTGGGAGTCAGGCTTGTTTGGTTGAGTGATAACTTCCCTCAAGTCTCATTTCCTGCAAACAACTGCTGCTCTGCTTCATATCTTTCTTATCATGACACATAACCCACAACCCTACAGGATCCTCCTATATGAATTCCACCTCTGATATGCATCTGTCAGCAGAAACAGTTAGAAGTTAAGTCTTCTCCACCTTTTTGATACCTTCCTCTTTTATTACAACAGACTTTTTGCTTTACTTTGTTTACACGGCCAGAAAGTTATCTCACTGTTTTCTAAGACTTCTGAAGATTTCTGTACAGCCAATGTCAAAGTTTTGACTGGACGTACAGGCCTCAGGAAATATGAATCACACTAGAAAACATTTGACGCTCAAATCCAATTTCCAGGAGACAAAATTTAAAATTTCTCATGTCCACCAGTGCAGTGGACTCACTGGAGAGGTGGGAGGCCAGGCAGGAATGACGCACGGGTCCCTTTTGGCAGTGTGGGAAAGAGATTTAGCAAAGCAAATGTAGTCTGTGAAATTGCTACCCCAAGTATCCTGTCAAAACCAGGCTGGAAGCTACACTAATCACTATTTTGATATTAACAAAACATCAGATAACTACATCTAATGTGAAAGGGATCGCTCATAGCAATGCAGGGAGAGGCTACAGATTCAGGAGATAATTCTCTGCAGGTTCATCACTACAAGTGTCCTGTTTCACATTTGTTACATGTCATTTGATACATTGTTATTAAAAGAATTTTGACTATAGCCGCTTTAAAATAAATAAGATTTTTTTTAAAACTAGCCAAAACTTTCTGAAGAAGTGGGAGGCAAGGCAGGAGTGACGCAAGGGCCCCTCTAGGCAGTGTGGGAAAGAGATTTAGCCAGGCAGGTCAATAGTCACATGTCTGTAAAATTTTACCCAAAATGTCCTGTCAAAAAAGCCTGTAAGGCCTAACAGAAAGGCAGGTTTACTGGCCTATTACTGAGTAAAATATGGCATAATAAAGCTGCAATAATCAATATTTTTATAATAACAAAACATCAAATAAGTAATGTAAAAGGGATCACTCATAGTTGTGAACCTACAGAACACGATCAAAATCATTTTTAGCGACCTTGCAGTCTAAATGTTTTGGTACGCTGGCCCACAAATTTAACTGTTGGTTCAACTCTCACTGCTCCCATGAGTCTCGTTTGCAGTTAAAAAATAAAAAAGCTCTTCACTGTATGCTACCTGCCACATCAAACAGCACACTGACAAAGTTAGCAACTAGCTAGTAAAAATAGTGTAGCATTTTACTGATTTGCTTATAAAAATCCTTTAAATATTAATTTAACCTGGCTTCAGCAGTACCAGTAGCTACATCAGAATTGCCAGTTGCACTAGCCATCCTGCCGTGTAGGCATGCCAGGTGTCTTTAAATACGATGCTAGTATGTGAATATCACCATTCATTGTTCCAAACGGATACGTTCAGTTCACCGTTCACCAAAAACATGAGCACGCTCTTTTAACCCATTCATGGACAACACTGAAAAGCTAGTCACTAAATGTATCCGTTTGCTGTTTATTTAAAATAAACAAGAGTTTTTTTTTTTAAAAAAAACAAGTCAAAATAAAGGTTGTTTTAATAGTTTTTTGTTCACAAGTTGCACAGAAGTAAACATTAGCCTCTGCTAAAAAATTATAGAGGCTAGGCAATCTTGCTGCAATCCTGTGTTGTTTTTGTAATTCATCATTGCCTCTAAAGCTGCGTGTAACCATGCTATCATTTTCTGGATGATCTGTCCTCAGGGAGTATCTTAGTGGCTGATCTCTGACCTCAGCTGTGGCTGTCTGAACTGGTGCCTAACATGGACCCTCATATACCTCCTGTTTCGACTGGGTGGTCGGTACAGCACCAGCACACCACCCTGATGGGCCAGATAGTGTGAGAATCCTCCCTGTGGTAAAATCCAGTGAGAACTAGCACCACAGAATGATTAGCCTTGTCGAGTCTGAGCATTGTGGCAAGAGGTACGAAAACACAGCATGCTCTCCTGCACTGCGTAATACACTCAACATGGGCCCCGTCTCCTGCCAGTGATCCCTATCCAAGACCTTGAACTGAACTTAGAGATGTGTTGTCCTTCCCCCTTAGCTTGTTAATGTGAAAATCAATACTAAAGTGTGCACAAGCTGCAGCGATCTTTGCATGAGGAGAGAAATCTCAAGTAGAGAGTGCACAGGGATATGGCTTAAAAAGAGACAAGCTAAATGTTTTCAACGGCAGCTTGAACTCCAATCAACATTTTATTTTATTTCAAATCAGCCATTTAACAAAACCAGAACACCATCTAGTGAAATGGATACATCAACAAATTAAGAAAATGATGTTTTAAAGTGAATTTAAGGCACAGTCTCCACCAGATGAGATTTAAAATGACTCGTAATTGAATTTAACAAGCAACATCAACCTAATCTGCCCTGACAACTCAGAGCATCTGTCAATCCCTCTAAAGCTTCTCACAGCCTTGCAGACAAGGTGTCCACCCACACTAACGTCAGCAATCTCAGGAGCTCTGCACCCCGGCTGTCTGTCTTCAATGTTTTTTGTGAGGTCAAAGTTTAGACCTCTCACTGGGACCTGTTTATCACAGGAAGGGTTGTGTGACCAATGCAGAAGGGTAGAGGGGTTGGGTGGGGGGAGGAAAGTGGTCACCTCCAGGAAATCGCAAAGTCACTGTCAGTGGCCCATGGGGGAGAGCATGGTGGAGAGGACATGGTATAAAAAGAGTCGAGGGACCAGACAGCACAGAGAGAGAAAGTCTCAGCTTTCATAAATTTAGATATAATCAACGTAGAATATTCACAAAGCCAGGAAAACTCACGTTACATATACAGCCTTCCTCACTGGCCTAGTGTTTTCCGCCTGTTGTCAGAGAGCTCACCATGGCACTGCTAATGAATTACTGGATGTGTTTGGTTGCTCTATCATTGAGTGTGACCTCCAGCTGTGCCTTGAGAAGGTAAGAAACGTATTTCTCTACCTGCCTGGTAGAGAAACCGGAATTAAAGTGTAGCAGTAAGGATTTATTGTATGCATGCCTTCGCTTAAGAGAAAACTACAGCAGAGTAGTAACAGCAAACAACAAAACAAACATGGACAGGAAAACAAATGTGTTTTATTGGTTCATTACAAAGGCTAATGTTTTCAGCATTGGCTTAACATGTGTTTTTCTTCCTTTTTCTGGCTAGGCGCTGAGAGCAAAGCAGTCTGTACTTTATTAAAGGCTCATTGTTATACTGGGATGATGACCAGGCATATGTATTGGATACATAGCAAGGAAAATATACCTCACAGACCTCTTTAGAAATATAACATCATGTCCACAGTTCCACTTTTGATTTAGTTCCTGTAGCCTGAATAAGAATTCTGCTGTTTGTCTGTTCTGTTTCCAGGGTCGCCCTGAAGAAGATGCCATCTATCAGACAGACATTGCGGGAGATGGATATTTCTGTAGAGCAGGTGTTGACTGAGCTGGCCCAGAAGCACACAGATGACACCAACAACGGGACTGTTCCCACACCTCTAACCAACTACTTGGATGTGAGACACTTTTTTGTGCATTATATATTTAAAGTGTGTCTTCATGAAAGTTCTGAGTTGTGCAGGTGGTAAAATGAAATCTAGATGTTCTAAGTCCGAGGCAAGTGAATTTGTTGTTTTAGTCTTGAACACAAAAACAGACTTTAGTTCTGATTGTTAAAGCAGCCCCTCATCCAAGGAGGCTTCATCAGCTCTCTTGGACAAGCGTCCAAAACTCTTTGAGAGTAAAACAGCAGATCCAGCAGCCTTTGAATTAGTAATTTAACATATTTTTTATGTGAGTCATACTCTCAATGTCATATTTCATACCCTCAAATACTATTAGTGGCTTACTGCAGTAGAAAACATTTTCCAAGAAATATTCAAACAACAACAAAAAGGCAAAAGATTTAGCTTGTTTAGGAAAGTCAGAAAATGTATCATAACTTTGTATTTTGACTGTTTATACCGAATAGACCCAGTACTTTGGGGAAATCAGCATCGGCTCTCCAGCCCAGATGTTCAATGTGGTGTTTGACACAGGCTCAGCCAACCTGTGGGTGCCCTCGCAAAGCTGCTCACCTTTCTCCACGGCCTGTTGTAAGTATTAATGTTCACGCATAAAAGCTAGAAAATAACATTTACTTAAGGAATCTGCAGCTCAACCTCAGCTTTACCAAGCTTTTATAGTGTAAAAGCTTGGTAAAGTGTGTTATAGTTTCAGCTCATTGTTTAGCTGTCCAGCCCACAATGTTGGTTCACTCTCACTGTTCTCATAGGGTTGTTTCTACCACAGCAGGCAGCTGTATTCAGTGGAAAGTAACAGCAGACACACACAGTTAATAAGATATCAAAAACAGAGCTAAATGAGAGTTTGCCATATACGTTAACATAAACAAAATCAGCTTTAAATAATTTAAGTAAATGTTATTTTCAAATAAATGAGATGTCAGAGGAACCGTAGTTTTATAAAGCTTCCCAGGTACATGGTTGTTTCAGGACTCAAATGAATTTTGAACTTTTAGTTACTCACAACAGGTACGATGCCTCCAAATCCCGGACTTACGTTGAGAATGGAACCGGTTTTTTCCATCCAGTACGCCTCTGGAAATGTCAGGGGATTTTTGAGCGAGGATGTGGTGGTGGTGAGTTCAAGATCAACGTCCTGCAGAAACAAACAGAGCTTCTTTTTTTTTTTTTTTTTTACATAAATGCTTACATAAATGCTTTAACTTCCTCTCACAGGCTACACTTTCAACCTTTGATCTTTAGCTTGTTCTTTTCCTGCAGGTTGGTGGTATCCCTGTGGTGCAGGTGTTTGCTGAAGCAACCTCTCTGTCTGCCATGCCATTCATCTTTGCCAAGTTTGATGGAGTCCTGGGCATGGGTTACCCCAATGTGGCCATCGACGGCATCACTCCCGTATTTGACCGCATCATGTCTCAGCATGTCCTCAAGGAAGATGTGTTCTCTGTCTACTACAGCAGGTGGGTCGAACTGAGTCATACAGACCTCCCCTACCTACTATGTTTTACTATTTTGTATGAAATCACCTCTCCAGGAGAGAAAACATAATTTAGAGTAATGAGATAATTGGAACAAAATGTATTCAGCTGTTGAAAAGCTGTTAAGAAAATATATATTGTGCTGTGTCAATTTTGTTTTGACTGAGACTATGAGAAACACTTGAATTTGATGAATGAGGGGGGGGGAAAAATCAAATATTCTCTTGTCTGAACATCTGTTAATATCTAAATTTATTTTGTGGTAAAACAAAGAATTAATGTGGCTCTGGATGAGACAAGAGGGTGTTATGAGAAAATAGATAAAGACACTCACTCTCACACTTCTTCATATTTTTCTTCTCCATTTATTTTGCTCAGTTATGTCCCGAAGAAACCCCCAGCCCCACCCCCCTTTCCTCTGGGAAACATTAAAAGAATAAGCTGTCGTAGGATTAAACTTATGCTGATGTAGCATTTAAACAAAATCACAGCTTCAACAGTGAGATTGAGAATATGCAAAGTATAAGCCAGCTAAATGGATGTTTAAAAAAAAAAAATGTTTTCAGGGACCCAAAACACTCACCAGGTGGAGAGCTGGTTCTTGGCGGGCACGGACCCAAACTACTACACTGGAAACTTTAATTATCTGGACACCAGAGAGACAGGAAAATGGGAAGTTACCATGAAAGGGTAAGGTCTTTACTTCATAACGTAAACAGCGTTTGTGTGTGTGTGTGTGTGTGTGTGTCTGTGTGAAAGAAACAACATGTGTTTCATTTTCCACCTCTGCCTTCATTCTTTCAGGGTTTCTGTGGGGATGGAGATGATGTTTTGTGCAGAGGGCTGCACAGCTGTGATCGACACAGGCTCCTCCTACATCACAGGACCGGCATCGTCTGTGTCTACGCTGATGAAAACCATCGGAGCACAGCTGGATGAAAGTGGAGTACGTTTTTATACACGCAACATGGTTTCTCACAAAAAACATTTGTCTGTAAAAATTAATCACCCATCATCTCCTATTATTTTGTGTTGTTTATCAGTACAAAGTCAACTGTGACACTGTCAAGACATTGCCCAGTGTCACTTTCCACCTGGGTGGCCAGGAGTACTCACTCGATCAGGAGGATTATATCTTATGGGTAAGCAGGATGATGAATGATGTACCATTTTAATATAAACATGCAGTGGTGGAACTTAACTAAGTACTGTACTTAACTACAATTTTAAGGTGTTACTTGAACCTTCTATTGTCACTCTCTCTACTCACTGCACTTAACATGGAAATTTTGTTCATCATTTACAGCTGTAGTTAGTTACTTTGTTTTTACAAACAAACCATATGATCTACTTATGAAATCGGATGCTTTATTTATTTAATGGTGTTGTACACCTACACATGTGTTTTCAGTTCAGGTTGCAATATATACTGGGATTTATGTGGGCTCATTACATGAACTGATGAGAACATAAGTTGTTACTTAATCTGCAACAAAACTAGGAAAGCCCCTGAATAATCTTGTTTTACATGATAATAACGTGTACACACAAAATGTTATCTTGTCTTATTTTAAATATTGGGGACTTTAGAATATCCTCATAAGCTGGCTGTTGCTGTTTCAGTGGCTTATCGTATGGTGGCCAAAACACAACAACATATTACAAAACACAACAAAATGTTACAAAACACAACATTTTACAAAACACAATATTTCACAAAACACAACAAAATGTTACAAAACACAACAACATTTCAGGTTATGGAAAGGGTGTGAGAACAGTTCTTGTTTGTGACTGGATAAAATCCAAGTCAATTCAGGGTTTCAAACTGATGACTCTCTGGGTATTTGTTAGAGTTAACTAGAATGGTGGAGATACATGGAAGTCCCTTAGGTAGCTAACTGGCCAGTTGTTGTGGTTTTTGGCTTTGCTGAAAAGCTATGCCTTTAAACGAGAATTCCCTGCTGCTGCTTCTTCTCTGCTGTGTGTTGTACATTTTCTAAGAAGGGTTGGTGCAGGATAGGCCCTTTGCATCTCGTACACGAGACATTAGCAATACCGCTTCCCTTTTAACACAGAAGCTATGTATTTGCTTTAAAGTCAAACCACATAGTTATATATCCAAACATCTGTCCAGGTCCAATCAGCGCTGATACGATGACCCTTCTCATGTTATGTTGTTGAAGAGTAGCCGTCCTGTCTCCTCTGTCCTAATTCTTTCAAGAGTGCTTTCAGCGTTCCACGGCACATTAACGTCATAATATGATGAAAGCATATTGAGAATTATCATATGACTGTCCTTTGTTAAAATATTCCCTTATGATTTCAATCTCCTTTTCCATCCTTTCAAACTCAGTTTAAAATTTGTGCAAGGACACTGCTGTGAGTAGTACAAACAATAGAAACAGGAAATGACATTGAACTGTAGCCAGGGACTTGGATTCGGTCCAATCACAAACAAGAAGATCCCACCTTTTCTATATCGAAATGTTTTTGTGTTGTCTAAAATGTTGTAATTTGATCCTAGGGGCCACCGTATTATTGTGATAAAACTGACTTTAGTTTGTGGCTCCAGCAATCACAGATCGAAGGGGAGGTCTGCACCGTCACCTTCAGGAGCTTGGATGTGCCGCCCCCTACAGGTCCCATTTGGATTTTGGGTGCCAACTTCATTGCTCGCTACTACACAGAGTTTGACCGTCGCAATAATCGAATAGGGTTTGCTACAGCAGTGTGAAAGAAAGTTAAACATCAGCCATGCTGCTTTTTATTTCCTTTTTGTCTAGTCCTCCCTTCAGTTGCTTTTTATGATAACTCACGATCAAACTACTTCTGTTTTTATAAAAATGGTAAAGGAGAGTGCACAAGCGATATCATCCTCCCGTTTCTTGCAAATCCTATATATCTATATATGGTACCAGTTGCACTGAACACCTTTTTATTTATTTATAAGCATTTACCAGCAAATGGAAGGTTTCTGTGTGTGTGTGTGTGTGTGTGTGTGTGTGTGACTCAGCTGATTATTATCATACAGCAACAGCGGAAATCAGTATCTGTATTGTATTGACGTGACAAGAATAAACTTGTTTACTGAGCTTTAAATTTGATTCCAGCCTGACATTGTTTTCCTCCAACTCTGTCGAATGCATTTTGTGCCCATGTGAAGTCAAAGCTGAAGTTGAAAACAGATTGTTGTAGCAGATTTAATCAGTCACACCAGAGCAGTCACAGAAATATTTGTCATTGTTTGTATATGTATAGTTCTATTTTTAGGTAAAAAGGTAAAACAATCTGATACACATTTGTCTCGTGTGTGGCAGCCATGCACACAGTGTAATGTTAAACCTTTTTCCCCACTGCAGTTGCCTCTGCACAGGGCGTTTTATCTTTAATAACCAACAGTTACAGTAGGAGTGAGTGCCAGATATAATGTCACAATAATATTTTCCAAATCAAATCATCCAGTATTTTGTGCAACGCGTGATCCCTGACACTGAGGAATTAATTTTGTCACCCAGGAAACCATGGTTTAGAGCTGAAATCCTGTTTTTAGTGAGTAGCCTAAAGCTTATCATAAAAAGCTCTGAACTACAAATCTCTTCAGTAGTAAACATGCCTCTTCAGGGTGATTTTAAGGCTGACTTGACAAAGACAGTTATTTCTGCTTACTTAGCAGACAGAAGAGACACAAAGATAACGAAACAATAAAAGCACACATATTCATCAGGTGCTCTTGTCAGATCTTTTTGTCTCATTTTCTCTGAATTGTTAGGGAAAGACCTCTCATGCTACAATGATGTGACAGTGAGGGTGCCATGTGCTTCCTTGTTTTTACATCCATGAATTGTCTGCTTTGAATCGTGTTGATAGGCAGTGAGGTGGGGGTTGATATCTCTGTATAGAGTCAGAAGAACTATTCTGGCTGGAAACAGCCTGTAGTGGCAACTTTACGATCTTCTTTTGCCACTTTCGCAGGACATAAAGTTTCTGACTCGTGCTTTCCAAAGAGGGCAAAAGTGTACAATCCAACGAGGCAAGAAGACATAAGAAGTAAAATATCCGACGCTTTATTTGACACACAAAAAAAAGACTAAAGTTACAAAATAAACGTCTCCAGCAGAGTCCTAAATCCTATGTGTTCTATCAAACGTACTTACACATGGGTAACTTCAAACTTTCCAATTGCTATAACGCGACGGTCAGAAAACTGTTGCTCCATGTCCTGCTTGGCAGACCCTTTTTACAGCAGCACGTGCCAATAGGTGCTCTCACCTCAATTTTACTACACTTAGCTGCGTTTTACGGAACTTGAACATCTCTGATTTAAAAGGACAAACTAATGGAGCACAACTACACATGTGAATTCGCTAAATACAGTAATGACATGTCTGTCTGTCTGAGACAAAGCTAGAATATTACCAAGTGAAATGCCCATAGAAAAAATTATAAAACTGAAGCCTATGAAATAATCCAAAGGATTGATCACATTTTCTTAATGGCTCTAACATTCCGGCCCCTAATTGTTCTTGTGGACCACAAAACAATTACTATTTCAAACATTCTTAAGAGCCATGAAAGAACTATCTTCAAACAACTAACAACATATAATGTCCATTTATAATGTCCATATGATAGGCTGGTCCTTTTACCACACCAGCAACTCCTTTCAGCAACTGTGGTGAGATGTGTGTGTTGCTGTGGTTGGGGTCAGAGGTTCCAGAACATGACCCACCGTTAGAGACCAGCCTTTACCGCAGTCTCTTGTGCTGCATGTAGACGGGATGCTACATGTCACCTTCCAGTAACACGCAGAGTTTGGTGACAGGTCGTAAGAGAACATTCATGCTAGTTTTCACCTTAGCCTGGCGAACTCGTCCTCTGCTGTCCTCAATTGTCTGGATCACTCGACCCATCACCCAAGAGTTTTGTGGGGCCGCTTCATCCACAATGAGGACAATATCATCTTCAATGATATTCCTTTTTGGATGGGACCATTTATGTCTCTGTTGTAAGTCCGGTAAATACTCCCTGGTCCAACGTCTCCAAAATAAGTCTGCCAAATATTGGATTTGGCGCCATCTGCGTCTAGAGTAAATGTCACTCCTGTCGAATAATCCAGGAGGTAAAGTAGTTTTGGCCTTCATCAACAGCAGATGATTAGGGGTTAAGGCCTCCAGGTCGTTTGGGTCAGTAGAGACTCTTGAGATGGGGCGGCTATTGACTATCGCCTCAACCTCACACAGTAACGTGTGCAGCCCTTCCTCATCAATAGTTTGCTGCCTAACGACGGAGCTGAGCACTTTCCTTATAGTCCGTATCTGCCGCTCCCACACTCCTCCAAAATGAGATGCAGCAGGGGGGTTGAATATCCAGCTGATCCCTTTTGCCATCAAAGTGTCTTGAATCTTTGCATTGTCTAGCGCCTTCACTGCCTCCCGCAGCTCTCGTTCTGCGCCTACAAAGTTTGTTCCGTTGTCGGAACGTATCAGCTGGACCTGCCCTCTCCTAGCGATGAACCTCCGAAGTGCGTGAATACAGGAGTCTGTGTCCAAAGAACTTGCCAGCTCAATGTGCACGGCTCTCACTGTTAAACAAGTGAAAACTACACCGTACCTCTTGATCATGGTCCTACCCCTTTTGATCTCAAAAGGACCAAAATAGTCCACTCCAACGCTTGTGAATGGCGGCTCATCAGGTACAAGTCGTTCACTGGGAAGGTCTGCCATGATCTGGCTTTCTCTCTTTCCATGCTGACGTCTGCAGGTTACACATTGTGACAGGATTTTCCGGACAGCTGCATGGGATCGTAATATCCAGTACTTCTGTCGTACCTTGGACAAGATGTGATTTCTGCCACTGTGTCCGAGTTGCTCATGAACAGATCTGAGAATGAGAGGGGTGATATGCAGGTCTTTGGCCAAAATCGCAGGGTGTTTCAACTCCTCATGCATAGCTGATCTATTCAACCTGCCACCTACTCTTAGAATGCCATCTTGCATGACTGGTGACAGCCGATAGAGGGCGCTACCTTTTGGCACATCCTTTCCTTCCTGAAGCATGGCAATTTCTTTAGAGAACCTCTCTCTTTGACTGATGCGGACTACCTCCAACTCAGCCTCTGCAATGTCACTGGCGGAAATAGGTAGAATGCTGAGTGATGCTTTAAAGTCTTTCATTTGTTTGTCTAGATCTACGTTTTGAATGTGTTCATCCAACTTCCTATCCTTGAGTGTTGCTGTCAAGTTTTTTCTTTTTTGAACAAGGAGCCTCAGAATGCACTTCAGTTCAAGGACCCAAGCGACGCCCCTTTTCAGTCGACTCCAGCTTGAATAATGATGAATAAGCTGGGATGTGGCATTTGTGCTCTCTTCAGCCACGAGTGCATAAACTGAAGCTTGTTTGACCTCTGGATCATTGCTGAGAGGCTGACACACTGTTTCTGGCATTTTCGGCCACTCGGTCTCTGGTTTTGTAATGTCTGGACCCATGATTCAGGTCTTTGCCTTAAGAAAGGCATTCATGGTGAGTCCTCTGGATGCACAGTCTGCGGGGTTGGCAGCTGTGTTCACGTACCTCCACTGAGAGGTGCTTGACCTCTCTCTGATTGCAGCAACCCTGTTGGCTATGAACGTGTGGTATCTTGCTGTTTCATTCTTGAGATATTGAATGACTGACGTACTGTCGGTCCAAAAGACAGATTCTTCCAGAGTCAGATCCAGCTCGGCTCTCATAAGTGTGTCCATCTTTGCTGCTACAACTGCAGCAGTGATCTCAAGTCGTGGTATGGTAACCATTTTCAATGGTGACACCCTGGCTTTTCCAATGATGAACGCAGCATGTTTCTGGTCCTGATGGTTTTTTGAGACCAGGTATGTTGCTGTGCCATACCCCTTCTCGCTAGCGTCAGCAAAATGGTGAAGTTGAGCTGAAGAGGTCTTCCCAAACGTGACTGGTTTCACACATCTCTTCACCTCAAAACTGGCTAGGTGATGTAAGTTTGCCACCCACTGTTGCCACTGTAGAGCTAGAGCCTCTGGCATGCTGTCATCCCATGCATGTTTTGTTCTGCATAGCTCTTGCAGAATGTGCTTAACTGGGAGGATGAGTGGCGCCAAAATCCCCAGTGGATCATAAATGGTGCTCACCATTGAAAGTACTCCTCTCCTCGTTAGTGGCTTGTTCTGAATAATGACTCTGAACCTTAGTGTGTCAGACTCCACGCACCACTGAACTCCTAAAGCTCTTTCGACAGGGAGACAATCCTTATCCAAGTCAAGTTCCTTGACTTCTTTGGCCCTTTCAGCCTCATGCACAGATGCAAGCACAGCTCTGCTATTGGAAATCCACTTTGTGAGCTTGAAGCCTCCTGCAGCACACAAAGCCTGAAGGTCCTTAATGAGAACAATTGCCTGTTCCTCAGTACTGGCAGACTTCAGGCAATCATCTACGTAAAAGTTCTTCAGGACAGTGTTTGTTGCTTCTGAGCTGAAATTTGCTTGGTTGTCCATCGCACACTGCCGTAGTGCATAGTTCGCACAGCTTGGTGAAGAGGTTGCACCAAACAAGTGAACAACCATCCTGTATTCTTTCAGTTCTGTAGTGACATCACCTTGCGGCCACCACAAGAATCTTAGCATGTCAGTGTCTTCAGCAGGAACTCTGACTTGATGAAACATGCCTTCGATATCAGACATGAAGGCAATTGGCTCCTGCCTGAATCTTGTCAGCACGCCAATAAGTGAGCTCGTCAGATCCGGCCCTTGTAACAGCTGCGAGTTTAGAGACGTGCCTTGGAAGGTGGCTGCACAATCATACACCACCCGTAACTTGTGCTTTGTCGGGTGGTACACCCCATGATGTGGGATGTACCATATCCTGTTCCCACCTTTATGAACCTCGGCAATGGGAATCTCCTCAGCATGTCCTTTCTCCAGCATTTCTGTCATGAATTGTGTGTGATCCTGATGAAACTTCTGGTTTCTTAATAATTTCCTTTTCAGGCCTTCAGCTCTCTGTACTGCAACAACACGGTTGTTTGGGAATGTGATGTCTTTGTTGTTAAAAGGAAGGCCAATGCTGTAATGGCCATTGATCAGCTTCACAGACTGTGATACAGAGTCCAAAAATAGTCTGTCCTTACAAGACATTTCCAACTTCTCAGTCAGCTGGTGCTCAGGAAAGTCGTACTTAATTTGCTGCTGAGTGAGCTCCTCCAGCTTTGCCACTGAAATCCTGTTCACCGATACCTGTGGCCACTCAGCGACTCCTTCATTGGTGTCTCCTCTCGACAGAGGCCCGTTGATTGTCCAGCCTAAGACAGTCTTTACAGCATATGGGCCCTCGCCCTCACTGTTGATAACCTTCCACGGCTCAAGCGCTTTTGGTACGTTTGTTCCTATTAACAAACCTATTTCCCCATCAATCTGCTTGAGCTGGACCTCCTTTAAATAAGGCCATTTGTCCACATCACTCTGCTGTGGAATGTTTTCCTTTTTTACTGGAATCTCAGCCTGTGAGAAGACTTGGGGGAGCTTCAAAAAGTTGTCCTCATCCAAACCACTGACTTCAAGCCCCTTGACAACGTGTGTACTGACTGTCCCTTCCTTTCCCATGGTGCGAAGCAGAATGTTGGCCCGTTTCCCTGTTACTTTTAGAGCGTTCATCAGCTCCTCCGTACAAAAGGTTCCAGTACTGCCGGGATCTAGAAATACGTATGATTCAACTGTTATGTTGCTCCTTAGACACCTGACCTTCACTGGCACGATTGACAGAGCACAGGCCACTTCTCCAGGATTCGCCATCGATTTTAGAAGATGAAACTGAAACTGGCTGCTTGGCATTTTTGCTCTCACCAGCAGAGGGCGCAGACTCTGCTTTATTCAAGTGCAGAATGGTGGGATGTCTCTGAGAACATGTATGACAAGTACTTCTTTGTTGACAGTCCTTACTTAAATGTCCCTGTGACAGGCATCCAAAACACAGCCCCTTTGATTTAAGAAATTCAAGTTTTTCTTAGTGAGGCTTCTGCTTAATGAGCTTGCAGCAATCCAGGTTATGTCCTCCTTTGTGACAGAAAGAACACTGTTTTCCACTTGTTGAGGAAATGTTTTCCTTCTTTACTTGCTCTGTGTGTCTTGAAACAGGTGCAACATCTATGGCAAAGATATTGTTTCTCTCCTTGACTCTTGGGGTACTTTCTTTGCTTGTCTTTAGCTTGTTCCCATCTCTTGATAAGGCAGGCTCTTGTATGTTGCCAAACAATGGGTGAGAAGCAATTTTCGCCTGTTTGTCCACAAAGCTGACTAGGTCAGTGAACCTGGCTCTCATTCCTGTCCTTTCCTGGATGTCACATGCAACTCCTCTCCACCTTTCTCTTAACTTAAAGAGAAGCTTGGAGATGACTGTCCTCATATTAGTAGGGCTATCCATCTCCCCGATATACTCCATGCTGTCAACTGTGTTGCAGCAGCCAGTGAGAAACATAGCAAACTCAGTAAGTGCGTCCCCATCTTCAGATCTGATGACGGGCCATTTCAGGGCTCTTTCAATGTAGGCAGAGGCAATGGTATATTCATTTCCAAAATGTTTGTTTAAAAGCTTCTTGGCTTCTACGTAGCCTCTATCAGGATGCATGTGTGAACAACTGCGAACAAGAACTTTAGGTCTGCCACGGGTGAACTGCTCAAGGAAATGCAACCTATCCCGATTGCTGTCTGTCCTTCCCTCAATCCCGTGCTCAAATGCTCTCATAAAGAAACCAAACTCCATGGGGTCCCCGCTGAAGACTGGAATATCCAGTGGTGGGAGCGTGGACACTTTCTGTTGCTTCACTAAAAGCTCTGTAATCTCATTTTGTCGCTGCATGACAGTCAGCAAATCTTGAATACCAGCAGCTCTGTTCTGTCCTGTGTAGAGATGGTTGCTGGTCATTACGTTCTGTTGACGAGATCTGCTACCTCTTTCTGAGTTATTTTGAGGATTACTTCTTTGGTGGAACTCCTCACGTTCTGACTTAACAGCTTTGTAGCTGCCCTCGCTACCCTGGCCTGAAGCTCTTAGGTAGGCATTTGTTTTACTCCAGAGTTCAACAGATGTGTCACGCGCTGGCTCCCTTACAGTTAGCACCTCAAGTTTTGCAGTAGCGGCGGCAATAGCTGTTTGCAACTCCAATTCTTCTTTTCTTGCCTTAAGCAAAGCTTCTTCTCTCTCGATTTCCTGTCTCTGCTTCAATGACTCTGCTCGTGCTACCAGAGCAGCCCGTTCGGCTTCTACCTTAAGTCTAACAGATGATGTGGTTGAAGAAACAACGGAAACGGATTGACTGTCTTGTGGCCTCTTAATATGTTTTGAGAATACCATTGAGGCACTGTCTGCGGGCTCAACTTCAGCATCAATTCTTTTTGCCTCATCTGTTTGATGTTCCACCTTTTTTAACCAACTCTCCACTTTTTCCACAAAGTTCCTTAAGTAAGTTGCTTTTGGCTCATACCACTGTGTCTGATCCTGAGAAACATCTTCTTCTGTCATATGGTCTTTAACTGCATCATTTACTGCACAGAACTCCATATACATGCTTGTGAAATCAGCTGCTATTTTAGCAGTCACTTCTTCAGCATTGCCCTCATCAACCATAAGAGCTTCTATTTCTTTAATCTTTCTAGTAAGATAACCTAACTTGGCACGCCTTGCTCCTATAAACTGATTAAGCGTCTCCTCTTGTGCTTTAATAGTTGGCTTTGGGGCTCTTTTTGGTTTTGTGTAAGCTTCTGTTTCCTTTTGGTCCATAGTGGTGTTGCCACAAACTCCACAGTGAAATTACTCCATTTAATAAGCAAGCCCTTTCTGTATATAGCCTTTCAATCACTTCAGTAGCTGGCGTTTTAACACAGTGGTTTCATTCCCTTAGTAGGCACATACTGTACTCAATTAGCACTTACGTTCCATATGTTCGGCCGTTTTCGTGTCCAAGGTTCATACAAAGTCCAACCGCACCTTGCTCACTCTGGTTACAGATGTCCAATCCTCCCGATGCTCCGGCAGCGCGCCGCCAATTAACTCCGTGCGTCGCTGTTACCTTGTTATTCTTTCTTCCGCGGAGCAGTTTTCTGACTAAATGTAGTGGCAACTTTACGATCTTCTTTTGCCACTTTCGCAGGACATAAAGTTTCTGACTCGTGCTTTCCAAAGAGGGCAAAAGTGTACAATCCAACGAGGCAAGAAGACATAAGAAGTAAAATATCCGACGCTTTATTTGACACACAAAAAAAGACTAAAGTTACAAAATAAACGTCTCCAGCAGAGTCCTAAATCCTATGTGTTCTATCAAACGTACTTACACATGGGTAACTTCTAACTTTCCAATTGCTATAACGCGACGGTCAGAAAACTGTTGCTCCATGTCCTGCTTGGCTGACCCTTTTTACAGCAGCACGTGCCAATAGGTGCTCTCACCTCAATTTTACTACACTTAGCTGCGTTTTACGGCACTTGAACATCTCTGATTTAAAAGGACAAACTAATGGAGCACAACTACACATGTGAATTCGCTAAATACAGTAATGACATGTCTGTCTGTCTGAGACAAAGCTAGAATATTACCAAGTGAAATGCCCATAGAAAAAATTATAAAACTGAAGCCTATGAAATAATCCAAAGGATTGATCACGTTTTCTTAATGGCTCTAACACAGCCATTCAGCGACATTGCATATTGTTGCATAACTATTAGTTATCATCTTTTAAAGCTAGGGAATCTGGTCTAATCTTACGATTATCATCCTGTGTTCTGTGCGTCGTTTTGCAAATTTTACAGTCAGTCAAGAAAGAGGGTGGCTGTCCTTACATCTGCTGTCATGTACAAGGCTAACCAAGGCTAATACAGTGCAAATTATAAATGAAAGGAATAATTTGCACATTTTAAGTTTATTCAGTTGTTTTCATTGATGCCAAGAGTTAGATGAGAATATTGCTACCACTCTCATATTTACAGCAAAATCAAAAGTGTTAGATTTTCAGTGTTAGAGTTGACAGTAAAAATGTAGAGTCATTACAACTCTTTTTAAATGTAATTTAACTACAAGAGAGTTATTTCTCAAAAAGAGTTGGTGTTGTCACTGGGAGTTAAATGTCATATTGATGGTTCAACTCTACAGTGTTGATTTCAACTCGAAAGCTAGTGTTACCTCCTGAAGTCTCATGTCCGTTACTTGCCTGCAGTGAGGCGGGAGACCAGCCAGCTTTTTTTTTGCTCGACTGGATCGGACTGGACATTTGACTGGATCCGCTCAAAGTTTGAGTGCGAGCATTCACAAGTAAGTAAATTTAAGTGGTGGGACAATTTTTTCGACAGGTAACATTAAGTTAGCAAATGCTTAATATCCTAGTTGACTTGATAGTGCTAGCTAACCAGTTCAGGTAAGGATACGTTAATGTTATGGTGACATTAGCTGTATGTTTGTAACTTCGTGTTGTAATGTTATTTCAAATATAAATTAATATGCTTAACGTGCTTGGTGTATGCATGTGTTTGCACCTTAATCATTTCTACAGCTGGACGAAAATAGCTTAACGTTAGATATAAAGAGTTGCAGCACGTTTTATGTGAGGGTTTCAGCTAGCTAACTTAAGCTAATGTTAGCTTAACCCACTAAATCAGGTGCACATGTTCGGAAGTGTAACTTTACTGGCTTTTGGTGGGTAAATGTACTAATGTCATTCTATGAACCTTTTGTACATAACGTTACATGTTCGGTAACTTGTGTGTAACGTTATGTTTAGCTTAAAATTGGATGTTGGATGCAGTGGTATTAAAATAAAGTCAGCTTATGGATGTTTAACGTTATCGATTTAACACGCTAGTCACGGAGGTTCGCTCGCTTGGTTCTTTTCCATGGCAAGTTTATCTGCTTGCTGCATAAGTTAAAAAGTGTGCACACTTGCTGTAATGTTGTGCACAGGGCATTGTGCAATTTGATTGAATTTTGTGTGGATTAAAGCATCCACCTTCATTCAACTAACGTTATACCGTTTAGCGCTTCCTCTATCATGTTTCATGTGAACCTTTTATGATTGTTGATATTGCGTCACAATTTTCTAATGACATCGTGTAATGTTACATAAGTGTACGGGTTTATGTTTAGGTTAGTCACATTTCCGAGGGTAATATTATGAAATGTTAATGTAAACGTTATGTTAACTTGTCTCACTCGCCTCCATTTACTTCCTTTTTGTGTTGGTGCTTGTCACGGTAACGTGCACATTGTCTCATTCAGTACGTTTCTGAATGTACTTTTTTTCTTTAACGTTACAGGACATCATGTTGGTCAAAGTGAGATTTGGTGAAAGTCAGAAGTATGTTAAAGTTGCCAAAACTGAAGAGGGCTATGAAGACTACAATACATTTCTTCAGAAAGGTAGGGATTACTTCTTCCTTTTTTTAATCATTACATTGAAGTCATCAGTTACTAAAATGTCTATTCCATTTACAATGGGACTTTAATCTGGTTATATTCCCCCACCCACCAAGTTGTGTACTTTATGTTGGCCAATAATCATTTCTGGTCAAGCAGTCCAAATATAGAATCTAAAATGCAGAAAAAGAAAAACACTGTACACTGCTCAGAATGCTTCAATTGTTAAATTTTTAAAATATTACTAATAATGGTAACTGCTGTGTTTTTCTTTATTTTCCCATATCTAATATTCTCTCAGTCATAGAAAAGTTAGGTCTTCCAATGCAAACTGAGCTGCATGTCACAGATGAATCTGGGACAGAAGTGGATGCGGATGTGTTTGAGGAGCTTTTACAAGCAGGGAATCTTGCCATCCATGTGTCCACAGAAAAGTCTACAGGTAAGACTTTGCTCCGTTAGTGTTTGTTTTTCAAAGTTCACTTAAATCTGGACTAGCCTGTTGTCTCCTAATATGCAGTGTGGTTGTCAAGCCTAAAAGAAGTTGTTAGAGGGCCTTGAGCAAACAATAGTATTTAAAACATGTATGTTTCTTTTAAATGTCTTGCAGTTGTGCTTCATCAAGATCTCTCACATTCTTCGTCAGAGTCGCTTGTGTCCGACACGTCATTCTCTGTGGCGTCTGATTCATCAGATGCAACAGTGATTCTTGACAGAAACAATGAATATAAAAGAACCCACACTGAGCGGGAATCAGCAAAAGAGGTATTAGGGAATTTCAATAAAAAAGATTCTGTAGAAGAGCTGTGGTTTTATTGCAGGAATGTCTAACATGATGACTACCTTTGTGATTGTTCTTCATCTTTTAGATGGTGAGAGATGTTCTCCAGTCTAAGCCGGGGGGAGAAAAATCTTGCATGAATATGACAAAACAAAGACTTTGACGGATACTACACGGCGACAGATGGTAAACCTCCTGGTTGCAGACATGATGGAAGTACATGGGTAAGTATTAAATGTTCAACTTGATGCTAAATATGTTTCATCAGTAATATATTATTAGGGGATTTAGTGGTCAATTCTGTTGACTAAAGCGGTGTGTACCTATGTCACAGAGCCCTGTTCAGTAGTTTTAAAGCAGGTTGTTGTTTTCTCCTATTGCAATAACGCAATATGAAGGGTTTTTATATGTATCTGATTTGTGTCAGTAATAATTACACACAACTTTATAAATATCAAACAGAACTTTGAATATGAGAGAGTAAAACTTAACAATGAGAAAACAAATGTTGTCTCACAAGTAAAATGTATAAATTAAGACTAATCTATAATAAGTCTGGCAGCACAAATGAGAGATGGAAGCGTACCCACAAAGCCAACAGTGAGAACAGTTGGGGAAAAAACAGGACATACAAAAACACATTGTAACACACACTGTATCCCTCACAATTTTAATCTTATTCCAAGTCTTATTTTTGTTATAAAGTTTTGTTTGATAGGCATTAAGTCCATATTTTTATCTTTAAAAGATTGAAAAATAAAATATTTTCTACTTTTAAAGGAGAATACCACCAACCCATGTACGAACAAAATATGCTGTTGGCATCATCACTCTATTTCCCAACCTTAGCGATCCATACTCTGGAAATGGATATGTAAGTTTTTTTTAATTAAAGGCTTATTGCAATATATGAAGAGAATGTGTATGTTCTTAATTTCTTCTAATTTTGCCATGGGGTGATGTGACCCCTGTGTTGCATATTTTTCATTTTTGGGTTTTACAGGAACACTACTATGATGCAGAGAGTGGGTCTGGCTACTTTGTTAGTCCAAATGATAACTCAACGTTTTCAGTTCAAACACATTTTTATTCCCTTCACACATGCTCACACAGGAACAACTAACAACGACCGACCCTCTTCTTCACATCCCCTACCAAGCGGGGCTACTCCCCCACTTGCCCCACAACAGTGCCCCCTTATGGCAAGATATGACATTAGGAAAACACACAGGAGTAACAATCTCCCGCTCTCTAAAGAGAAAAAAAAAACAAAACAAAAATGACCAGTTAACCTGTCATGTTGAATTAAATAAGAACAACAATATAACATAAAAGCTTATAAGTAAGGGAAGGGGGAACTCATGCTTGAGTTCATTTAACAGTCCAGCATCCTTCATAGAGAGCCTTAAGAAGTGCGGTTGAGGAAGCTCCTTTTTTTGTAAGACAGTCTGCAAGTTGATATTTTGTTTCTGACCATAACACTTGATCAACCTTCTTGGTTTGGATCAGTTCTTTTATCGAACTGATTTCCAGACGCAGTCTTTTCTCAGCAACAAACTTAGTAGACTTCAGTGCATCAACAAGAGAGAAATTATCCGTGACACAGATTATGGGTACAGGAGAAACAGTACAACCAGCATTCAGTTCAGAAAACAGGGTTGACAGAAAAATTGCATTATCAATCCCCTCAGACATAGCTAGCGTTTCACCTGCAAGGGTGCTTCTGACAACTCTCTTAATTCTCTTAGATTGCCATGAAATAGGAGAGAACTGCCCATTTTCACCCATCAAAACGATGAAGTACCCACCTTGTGTACCCCCATCTGAAAGATTTGCAAACGATGCATCAGTGAATGTAACCATCTTTAAGTTACTGTCTTTCCCAAGCTGTTGAAAATTCAACTGAACTGACTTGGTCTTGAGTTTACAGACTACCCTGTTAGCTTCATTAATGTGCTGTACTGTAGCTTGTTTGAGACAAGATGCCAAATTACTTGCATCAAACATGACATCAGGCCTGCTCTGTCTCGCAACCCACAGAAGTTGACCTATCTTTGACCTAAGTTGTTCTCTCTCCTCTTCTGTGAGAGGTGAGGTGGACTCTGCTGCCCGTGAAGGTGTGATATGTATGGGCTGTAAGTGCTGAATGTATGTCATTTGGTGTATTTGTACCTTCTTGCCCAAAGTCACAAAATCCACACCCACATAGGGAAGGTTATTGTGAGCTTCACGACCTACACTGAACTTTGACCTGAGGTAAGGTATGACACTCTCTGAAAACAGCTGTGAACCTCCCCATATGAAATCGTCAACGTGACAAGCAAGTACACCAGTTACCTTCGCATCCTCATCAAGCCAGTAGAAAACTGCAGGGTCAACCTTAGACACAATACCTCCTGCCTCAGTCATAATGCTTTTAACTCTGTTGTACCAATACAGTGAGGCATCAGCTAAACCATACACACATTTTCTTAGTTTCCAAAGAGTCCCTGTGCCATTGGCCTCCAGTGGTGGTTTGATAAAAATGTCTCTGGACAACTCCATGCCTTGTAAGAAGGCAGATTTTATGTCCATTGAGTGGAGTTCCCATTGTCTTTGACATAACACTGCCACTAGAAGTCTCAGTGACTCTAAGGCACAAGTCGGCGAGTCCTTTTGCAGCTCAGACACTTGTAGCTCCTCAAATCCTCGTGCAACAAGTCTTGCTTTGGGAACTAATCCATTTTCAGTCTCTTTCAAAGTGCACACCCATCGAGTGGAGACAGACTTTTGTCCTTTGTCCTCAACTTCTTCAAACACTTCGTTCTGTCTCCAGTTTTGTATTTCCTTTTCTTTTGCTTCATCAAAAGACACATCCTTAGTGACAAAAACATCCTCATGAGTATCCAAATTTGGAACCTCTTTCTGGACACGAAGATCCTCTAATTGTGACAGATCTGCTGATTCACTGTTACCAGCTACCTCCGCAGGCTCAAGTAGCTCCAAGTTATACCAGTTCTTATATTTTCCTTTGGCTTTTCCAGCACGTCCTAGCACCTTTGCTGTTTGTGAAACACCAGTTGCTTGGTTTCTAAATGTCACAATTTGTCCAGTCTTTATGTTAATGTTACCAATTTCTGGTCGCTCTGCTTCTGCATTTTCAACAGCAGGTAAAGGATCATTCTCTGCATTTTGTACATTTGTCTCTTCTTCAGTGATGTCCACAGTACGTTGTCCTTGGTTATTCTCCTCAGAGACAATCTGAGGCTCTTCATTTTCATGAGTAACTTTTCTTAACCTCAGTTGGTGCACTCTGACACAGGTGCCTCCATGTCTGACAAAAAACAACTGCACTATCCTGTCCAATGACCACTCCAGGCCCTTTCCATTCTGGACTGTCCACTCGTTTGTAATAAACCTTATCTCCAGGTTCATATCGCTCGTCAGTGGGCCGTAACTGTTTCTTTAGAGCTCTCCGTATCCTCTCCGAACATTCAGCTTCTGTAAAAGCCTTTCTTGCAGCATGCAGGGCTGAAATGTGCTTAGCAACCCATTCACTCTTGGTAGTCCCCTCTAGAGCCGGTGCTTTGTCTATTAACACTGAGGGCAGATTAGGATTCTGCCCGAACACCAGCTGATGTGGACTGTACCCATGGACACTTTGCATACAGTTCTTTGCCATCAAGGCCCAGTCCATTGCAGTGCTTCAGTCACATTCAGTACTAGCTTTCACTTTCAGAATGATCTCAGTTAGGGTTTGATTATGGCGCTCCAACAGCCCATTACTCCAGGGGCTGTAGGCAGGTGTTGTCTTAACTTCAATATTAAAGTTCTCGGCCATGTCTCTCACTTCTTCATTATTAAACTCGCCACCATTGTCACTGAATAGCTTTTGTGGTGGGCCATGTACACTGATCCAATCGTGGATGAAACGCTTGACAATTTCAGAAGCCCTCTTGGTGGTGAGGACACTACCAGCACTAAAACGAGTAAACTGGTCAATAATGTGTAGGTACCAGACCCCTGGCTCAAGTTCGTGCAAATCTACAGCAACCGTTTCATTATACGTAGATGCCAGTGGTAATCCGACAGCAGGTTTTGGTTTGGTTCTACAGTATTTCTGACACGCTTCACATTGATTTATGATCTTTTGCAACAGGCTGGGGCATTCTGTGTCCTTGTTGCCAGAATTATTCATCAGTCTTAGTAGTTTGTCTGCAGAGGCATGTCCGAACTGTTTATGAAGCTTTTCCAGAACTTTCATCTTATTGTGTCCATCTTGTCTGTGATTGACAATATTTCATCTTCAACCGTTAATATCTGATCAGAGTGAGAAGGATTTTTATTCTCATTGTCCACAATGTTCACACAATAATGTCCAGAGCTTGTAAAGTCTAGTTTGACCGGCTGGTTGAACATTACTGCGCTGTCATTTTCCATGTCCAGAACGGTTCCTGCCCTTTTTAATGATGTCTTACTCAAAAGCAGGGGGGATGTTTACAGGTACCACTTCTGTTTCAATATTACACTTCATGTTGCCAATCTTTGCAGGAATCTTGACTCTTTTCCTGAGTAAACTACTTTTCCATCTCCAAATTTGAAAGGCCTGTGACTTTCTGCTTCTGTTTCTTTCATCATCTTTACACTTTTCTTCTGTAACACAGTACTGTAGTTGTCAAGCCACTCTTGTCCACAGACTGTTCTAGTACAAGCAGTGTCTATTATTGCTGATCCAAAACATTCGGTCATGAATATTTCTGCATCTGTCGGTGATTCTTTAGTGTACAGAGTAATATTACACTCTTCCATGTCAATTTTATCTTCTGTAATCTTAACACTCTCACCTTTATGCGGACAATCTTTGACCCAGTGATATGTACTTTGGCACACTGCACATTTCGATCGCCGTCCATACTTATCTAGCGGGTTAGTGCCGGGCTGTGGAGTTTTCTGATGAGCACTTTGCTGCCAGGACTTACTTTTTTGCTGTCGCTGCTCTGTCACAAACACGGACTCTTGGCTAATACTTTGTGCTGCCGC